>CP092090.1:7765000-7782500 GCA_029203775.1 Neoneuromus ignobilis | reverse complement strand
TACTCATATATATATTTTATATTTGTGAATACATAGATAAAATTAAAATTAAAAATACATACTCAATATATTCATTAATATTCAAAAGAAATTTTAAAATACAGACATAATTTGTATTTGGAAGTTTTAATAAATATTCATTTGCAAGATAAAATATTATAAAAACACTGCAATTTGTTCACAACAACTTTTAATGTTTCCAGGTCAATCATAATTAACCTCTTGTAGTTAATTGATTAAAATACAGACGATATTGCTGATCTCAAAAACGCAAATGTGAACTGATAATGGATAAGTTATTAGAACATATAACATGCAAAAAATATGTAGTACGGATTTAAAAAGAATTAAAAAAAAATGTAAAAATAATTTCTTCGACGTTACATATAATATCAAACAATATTTTGTCTTGTACAACTATAACTAGAAAACCAGAACGTATTACTCCAACGTGCATTTGAGAACAGACGTAGATATATAAAAATAAAAGAAGATAAAAATGAAGAACGTGATTATTGACGTGAGATCTAAGGAAGAATATGTTGAATGTAAGATCTAATTGCACCTGAAAATATTCAGACTATATTCATCGTCATACTTGAGATTTTGTTCAAATGGATTAAGTAACGTTTTTTTTCGAAATAAAAAACTTTGAAATAGAAGAACTTGTTTATTACTACACACATTATATATATATATATATATATATATATATATATATATGTATGTATGTATGCTGGAAATACATTTGATATATTTATAAATTCGAAAATTACAGTTAAACATCAAAACATTTCTTAGATTTCTATTCCACAAAAGACAAATAGTTTACACATTAATTCAAATTTATTTACATAATTTTAGCACTTTGTAAATTTTAGTATTCTCAACGATTACATTTTAATGTATTTAAATATGACTCGTATAACACAATTTGAGATTGCAAACATATTTATAATGTAATTTTTATCGTCAGTAACTACCCGTTCATGTTATAAAAATAAGTTATTATAACCGTATACATTTACGACAAGTAATTAAAAACTGGTAAGGGATACAATAAAAAAATATACGAAAACCCACCCAACTTGACCGGTCGTAGAGTTTACGAAATAAAATTACGATCTGTAATTTCTAGTTTACGACTTATGTATATATTTAATCCATGTCCTCGATCTTGTCTCGAATTTTAAAGTTCATGTTGGACATTTGAAAATAAAATTCATCGTTATTTTATGAGACATTAACTAACTGATTGATAAGATGCCAAATATCTAATAAAATGTAGAATCAATAAATTTGGAATATAAATAGATGTTTATTTCAATGTACGAACATTTAAATGGGAATAATTTTCAGTGACGAAGCTGTTTTTTAAGTGAATGTCAAAAAATATCGTTTATATTTTTTTTACAAAAAATTAATTTAAATAACTAAATATTGATATTTATTTAAAGGTTAATATTTCAAAATAACACAATATCACAAAAATTGACATATTTTATTTTTGTCTATTTGTTCAATTTGAAAATGTCATTGAATATGACTCAAGACGAAATAAAACTGAATATTCAGTGATTTAGTTTCTAATAACTTTCAAATTTGATGAAACAAATGCTAATAAAGAAAATAAAGAATTTCTATTCTATTATGAAAAAAAAAACATTTTAACACAATCACTCAGACCAACTACAAAAGATTTTACCTAGTCTCTGAAAAATACAATAGTGAATAGTGATTATTAAACATTTATAAAATCTAATTAATTATTTGCATTAAAATAAATTTGCGAATACTAAATCGAACGGCGATGAATGAGAATCTTTAATCATATTAAACAAAAATATTTTCGTTATTTTAGCTTCTAACAACATGGATTTAAATTATGTACTATAAATAATTATGAATTAACTAATAAACAATTCAAACATTCAATGTTTTGTAAATCAAATAATATTTTCTACATTCAATTTAATTATGTTATCGTTTTTTATATTTTTCATTGTATTATTGATTTAACGACTGCGTATTTTTTTATTTCCACTATTGAAAAAATAAAAAAAATCTCATTTTAAAATATATGTGTATGTTAAAATATGTATTACATAGAAATTAATAATATGTACTAACTGATTACAATACCAACTAAGTTTTTTTTTTGGTGAAACTGTGGCGAATTTACTTTCACACAAATAAATTATCACCTCCAACATCATTAAATATTAAAAAGTGTTCGATAATTATTAATGTCCATTTTGTTTGCTTATAACAATAGTTGAATAAAAATTGCGTCATCAAATAAATAAATATTTTTTTAATTACAATTAGTCTATATTTTATAACGCGATGCTCTGATGATGATATCGCTATCGAAATGTGCATTAGCTTATTGTTGTTATAAACGAACAAAGTGAATAATAAATAATTATTGAACATTTTTTTAATATTATGTGGTATAGAGGGTGATAATTAATTTGTATGAAACCATTTAAATTTTTAAATAATTTATTAATGTATTAAATTTTCTTTCGTATGTATGAATTAAATTTATTCATTTGATGTGTATTTTGATATTTGTAATTATTACTAGAGATATAATAACAAATATAAAATTATTTATATATATTCATACAGACATTTATACATCTAACCCTACGTACATTCAATATATTTTTCCTTCATATAAATTATCACATAATATTTTAGACTACTAATTACTTCAATTCACACTTCGTACATACGAACGTGCTAATTAAATGACGTACATTATGCACATGTTGTAAAATACATTCTAAACGTTGAAATAAACAAGGTTACGATCAGTTCGTGTTGATCTTTGAATTGGTTATTTATATCTGGATATTTGCATCGTTCAATAATACCAAAATAGCAACAGTTTTTATTTCTAAATTACATATATAACAATTTCATGATAATGATTTCAATTCAAGAAATAAATCTATATATAATAAAAGAATCGTTGTTATGAAAAAAAATTTAGAAAATTATTAAATAGTATAAAATTAAATTTTATGGGTAAAAGAAGATTAAACATTTTTCATCATATCAGGAGGAAAAACGAAGAGATGTAGGTCATGTTCATGAACTAAAAATATATATAAAAGTGCTACAAAGTCAAAAATTTCCGCATTTATCACTTAGTGTCAGAAACTTTTTTTAAAAGAACAAGTGTGTGTAGCATGTGTGCTTCTCAGTGAAATTTAGATATATTTTTTTCGGTATTTATTAAAGTCCATTCGTGCAATTCTACATTTGGTACAAGAACATTCGTTATTTTTTGCTGGTATACTTTAATCTATTTTTGTATACAGTGACCGAGAGAATTATAAAACGTATTGTCGCATACAAAAAAATAATAACAGTCTGTTATATTTTCCCTGCGGATTGCGGATTACTACGTTTTCCAATTAAAATTAACGTGTTAAACGTGTCTTTTAGGAGTACATTTTATAAGCTAGTTTATTACACGTTGAAATTTTTTTTATTTTAATTTTTTTGTCGTAATTTCATACATACAAATAAAGAATTATAATTTATACAGATAATAAAAACACGACTTTTATTTATATTTATAAAAGTAAAAAAATCTTATCGAGTGTAATTAAAAGAATGAACATAATTTTATAAATAAATATCTGAACACAAAATATATTTTTCTATTTAAATATTTACGTTAGATATTTTTCTCAATTTTCTTACTATTAACAAAATTAACTTAAAACTTTATATGTGAAACAATAAATTTATATTGTTCTTCTAACAGACAGCCAAGTTACAAAATTAGTTACACATTGTTGAATTTAGTTCGCTAAATTACTCTACACCAAACAATAAATCGTTTAGTTAAACGAACACAGCGTCCAACAATCAACAAAAACAGCATTCAGTAGTGTTGTAAATCAAACTATGTATACTGAACTGAGACCCGTTTCAATCTGAACGTTGAATTCGACTATAAATGAAATGAACTGACTTGCAACATCTGATGTAATTGCACAAGAAATGAACTAATAATCTACAGAAAGTTTTTGATATATTATGAACATAATTTACTCATTCATGAAATGTGTCAGTTTCAATTAATTTAATTACGATTTCATCTTTAACGTACCGTACGATCGTGAATATCTTTGAGTGGAGTTACTCCATTAATGTTCTGGGAAAATATAGGAAAGTTTCAAGTGGTATAAATAGATAATTGTCCTTTGATATAAAACAAATATAATATTAAATAATTTCTATTATATTCACTGTCTTTTTGAAATAAAATAAATATTAAATACATTAAGAATGCGTGTTATAAAAAATAATGTATTTATTTTCTAATCATTTTAAAAAGTCAAATATTTTATTATAATTACATTAATATTTTATAAATAAATGACAGCAATATCAATACTTTTATCAATTTGATGATATTCTTATAAGGTTCAAAATTTCTCATAATAATATATGGAATAATTTTAAAACAAAAATCTATTTTCCATTTTCCTTTAGTCATTTTGTAATTTTGTATAATAATTTTATAAAGTACTTAACAAAATTAAAAATAAAAAAGTGTCAAAAATCTTTTTTTAAAAAACATTATTCTTCTTGTCACTATTTTTCTTTACAATAATTTAGTATTTAAATATTATCTATGTACATTTTTATCTATGTACATTTTTTCTAAATACTCTTTTATAATTTGGTAAAAATAAAGAATAAACAACAGTTTTATATACAACTTTATTTAATTATTTCACTTTTATATATTCAAATACAAAAGCTAGTTTTATAAAATGAGAATAACATTAACGATATAATAAAAGTAATAAATGTGAAATATGTAAATTAGTAACACTGAACATAATTTATTTTTATGTACAGAAATGTTTTCATTGCATTAAAAAACTTAACTGAAAGGATTGTTTTAACTAATAATCTCATATATATGTATCTACTTTAAAAACATTCTTGTTATTCTACAGATAAGTATTAAAGTCGAATATTTTAACAGTTTAATGAAAAAAAATATTTTAAAAATATATTATTGGAAATAATTACTGATTAAATAAATTTTTAAATTATTAATAATTATTTTTTTTAATTCTTGTTACTGGTTTTATTTTCAAAGAATATCTTCATAATTTTTTTTTAAATTTAATTGCTAAAAAGAAATTGGTATGAATGTTCTAAAAAGAAGAAAATACCCGTGTGCACGTAATACACATTTGATTTTAAGAATTTTAACGCAAACCCATTACCGTTACCGTTAAATGCTTTTCTCGAACTTGTTAAATGTTTTCAGAAAACAAGAAAAAAGAACTTACTGAAATTTCGTTAATGGAATAACGATTAAAGAACTAATTCAAAAAGCTTTTATTGTTTAAATTTATATTTTGTATTAACTATGATTGAAATTTATAAAAAAAAACTTTAAATACTGAAAATAATATTTTCATTTCATAACAATATTTAATATGATAAATATTTGGATTTAATTTATTATAAAATATTTCGAAACATGTTAAATTGAGATTTTTTATTATTAAATGAAATATTTATTTTATTAGACAGTTTTAATGATTTTAAGTATAAATTTAGAAATAAAAAAATGATATAAAATTTTATTTATTTTGTTTACATTTTAATTTAGATTAGAAATTTTATTAACTGTTGAAATTAATTAAAATGGATAACATATAAAAATATATTAAAATTCAATACATAGATATTATAGTAAATTTTTGATTACATCTAAAAATAGTTTATTACTACATAAAAAATATATGGAATTAATTTTATTGTTTGTCAATTACAACTTTATATCGATTTAATAAATATCAAAGATAAAATCACAAAAAAAAAACAGGCTAACGAGAATAAAAACGTGCATTAATTAGTGAAAACATTTCATTTAATCGCTGATTTTATCATGAAATTTAAATATTACAAGTTCAACAATCTTTTGATTACATTGATTTCGAAATATTTTAATTATTAATTTGACACCTACTTGAAAATTCTTCTGTGATATCAATCACGTAATATTATATGCACTTCAAATTGTGTAAGAATACGAATATAAGGTGTCGATTTTAAAACACCGGTTATCGAATTCAATGAAACAATTTGGCATTTAAATAAGACGACGTGCACAACAAACATGAATTAAACATAAACATGTGCGATGAAATTTATAAAATATTCTCAAGATATTGACAGGAAATCAAACGTGAAAAAATCATTTATACATGTATGTGTATGTTAATGTCAATAATGTACTCACTAGTCAATGAACTTAATGTAGATCACTGTTAATGTGTGTTTTTTTAACTGAATAAATTCCGGTATAACTGAAATGATTAAAATCATTAAGATTATAAATAATGTGTGAAAATCAATATTTATTCCTTCAGACATTATAAAAAATAAATAATTTTACTATAAAAATATTAAATTTTAAAATACTTTGTTTAATGGTTCAGAAATTTTGTTAGCAACTTCAACATTCATTTTTAGTTACTAAAACTGAAAAAATTAAACTAAACATATATTAATAATATTCTATGACTTATCATCTAAAGTTTTTAAATTACAAAATATTTAATATTTGTAGTAGAAAGTTTGTGGTTCAAAATGGCATGTTGGTTATAAAGATGAACTTCTAAATACTGTATATCAGATTTAATCAACTATTTAATTAGTAATTTAAAGTTTTTGAACTTATATAAGTAGTGGAAAATAGATGTGCAAAATTATCTTATATATAGGGATTTTACTAAAATGTTTTAAGTAACAATATATTACATAAAATATGAAATTATAAAATCTATTTTTTGTGTTTATTTCAATGTAATTACAATATTTATAACCAAAATAATAAACCATTAGAAAATATAAAATAAGTTTTGTATTAGTAAGTTCATTATTTTGAGTATTTAAAGTTTAATTTGTCCTGAAAATGTTTCAGAATTGATCTCGTTCTATTAAGCTCTACTAATATTAAAAAATTATAGAAAATGAAAATATTTATGAATGAATAAAAAATTAATATGTACAAAAATTAAGATTAATGTATAAAAAAATAATATAAATTTCAATAGCAGATATTTTTGTTATCATTATTGGGAAAAATATAATATATTTTTTTAAATGAATATATATATATATATATATATATATATATATATATATATAAAATAAAAATTATACAAATTTGCCTAGAAAAATTTAAATAAAGAAATTACAAAATTATATATTACTGAAACGATTTTTTTATATTTTTCTTATTTCATATAAAATTTAGAAAAATATCACAGAAAAAACAGTCATTTTAAAAATAAATTTAGATGTAATCAAAAAATCTTATTAAATAACCATAAAATATTCCAAAAAATCAAATGTATATAAAATGTACTTTTAAAGGAATTTCTGACTTGATTTCAATATGTTAACAACTTTTTTTTACAAAATCATATAACAAAAAGTATAAATAACAAATTAATTTATTTATTGTCTATAAATAAAAATGGTTTTATATATATATATATATATATATATATATATATATATATATATATACACATGGAAATGTAATTTATCACCTAACTTTGTCAGTCTGTTCAAACTGTCAAAATGTGAAATTCTATTACATAGAAATGTTTCGTACTTTTTTTAAAAAAATGTATAAATTACACCCTAGTGACTTCCGTTATCTCACAACGGAACGAGAGAAAAAACATTTTTATACAATTTATATTCAACAATTTGTGTAGAAATGTCAATAATCTGTTTGATTTAAATTTGTTCCCAGAATTTCCTTCTAATATTTTATAGAATGTAGTGGCCTAGAAATTCGTCACTGATATATCTATTATTAAATACACACACATATAAATATATATGTAATTTTTTAGAATTTATTTCAGTATTTGAAAAATAAATTAATTTATTTACCTACATGCGGTCTGAAGAGTTTAATATTGAAAAAATAGGAATTATAAAAATAAATATTATAATAGAAATACATTCAACATATTAAAATAACATAAATGAATACATTTAATGATCACGAATATAATTTTAAATTATTTCTCCAGTGTTCTTTAATATCATAAATAAAATATAAATGATCACATTTTAATGATCTCAAATTTAATTTCAAGATATATTATTTCTCTCTTGCTCTTTAACTTCACTTTCTATACTTTCTTATAGTCGGTCATCAATAAAATATTAATTAGATTTCTGTTACAAGTGAAATGTTGATGTAAAGTTCACTGAGATAAGACCACACACAGTTGTCTGATTCAGTTTAATGGTATAAATATTGGAACGATCTAACAATACTATTCAAGTGTTTATCGTGTTAATTTTATGATATAAATGAAAGGCATGGAATCTTTTAAGTATATAAGAAATATATGAAATTTGTAAACTATATTCGATTCTTCAAATCAGAAACCATTGTTTACGATACGAACAAACTAAAATTTCATTACTAAAATAAACGTTTTCCAAATGATTTTTTAAACATTATTAAAATTTATAAGACATATCTATAATGTCTGAACTTCCGAAATAATATACAAATCTATAGACAGATATTTTTTTATTTATACTATAATATTTTTTATGTTAAAAAGCATGTTAAGAATTTTAAATAAAGACCTTTCTTAATGAATGACCTATGTCACGTAGTCAAGTTCGAAATTAACACATAATTGTATGTACTCTAACATACAACCTTGCGGAAAAAAACATTTTTATATAATTTATTATCTTAATAGTTTAGATCATTAATTTTTAGATATAAGTATTTTCAGTTATTCAAATTGGATTTATACGAGTATAAATCGACTATAAAAATAAATCGTATCAAGAAATATAAAAAAATATTAATGATTTTTTTACAATATACAAACGTTTTAAAATATATAAATTAAATTGATTTATATTTCATTTTAATTATTACATTCTTACTAAACATTCTTTCGAAAAATGGTTATTGATCACTTATTGTTCACTTTTTTTCAAATAAGCATTTCAATGGCTATAGTAACAATGTTAAGTGTATCATATGATAATTTTATAACAACTGGTGGTTTGGAAAATGATATATTTGTGTAAAATTAGTGACAAGCCTATTGCAAGCAATTAGTAAATTTTTTGTACATTTTTAAATTTCTATCGACATTAAATTAGAGAATTATTGGAAAATATAAACTAAGGTTTGAATAAATAAATTCATTATTTGGGCACCAGTTCATTATTTCATTTTTTTACTTATATATGTATGTATGTATATGTATATATATATATATATATATATATATATATATATAAAATTAAAAAATGAAATATAGAGAATAAATTGCAGAATAATAATTGAAATTTATAAAAAAGTTTCAATAATAAAAATTGTTTCAAAAATCAAGGTTAAATATTATTAAATTGAGACGTTTCTACTTAAAAAAAAAAAAATACGAATGAATAGTTGTAATAAATTCTACAAGTTCTTTGAAAACTATTCAATATTCTGCACAAAAATTCTATGACAAAATGTTGTATTTATTATTTATATATTTTCATTTCTAATTTAATGTCTCTCCTTTTATACAAAATCCAACAAAAAGATCACAAGAAACAGCATAGAAAAAATAAATAACAGACTTAGAAAACGATCAATACAAAATAATTGAAATAACATTGACATATATTTAATATCGATATTTGAATCGAATAATCATCCAATTACGTTTACGTTTCCTCTGTATAGAACTATTTATTAACTACTACTTTATATTAAATCTAATGATCCATTTCATTTCGAAATTAATATGTAGGCGTTTATGTGCGTGCATGCATATAAATATATATATATATATATATATATATATATATATATATATATTTATACATTTATGTTTACATGAATTGTTTACAAATGCAATATTTTGCATATAAAATTACTTTGTACTATATTTATAAATTTATACAATAATATTTACTGAAGGTGAACAAAAATTTTTATTTAAATTTACAACCTTCAAACATAGACCTCTTTAACCTACTGCTATGTTAGTAATATCTATAATAAATTTATATCTACTGTTAAAAATAAGTTCTATACATATGTGTATTCTGGAAATATATTTGTGTTCTCATGTTGGAAATTAATTAGTATTGATAGATCTACACATTTGACGACGACATAGCATACAACACCAGAATCCTAAATAATAGTTCAGATTTGAAACAATGATGGTTTAGTAGTGAGTAGAACAACATTTCGCGTCTAGACTAACAAGACTTTAAAATCCACTCTCGATGTGTCTGCTGATGTCGATTTGGTTTTATCTGCTTCGTTGCAATGTTACCAACAAGAGATCGATGCCCTCGACGATCGTATCGAACCGTCGTACATCTTGTAGCGTGTATTCTCGCATTGTTTCGGCTTTTACTTTCGGTCGACATTTGCAGCAGAGTTAAATAAACACTCCTCGACGCGTTTGGTTCCATTGTTCAATCATGCATGAAGACTCACCAATTACGTGACCGCATAACGTACTTAATGTACACGTGGCATGCAACAATATAAATACACACACACACACACGTGTGTGTGAAAAATATACATATACATATATATATATATATATATATATATATAAAGTGTATATATATTTAAAAAGTACAAGGAAGGTGTATTCTTATGTATTGATTACATATGTTTGATTCATGACTTGATACTTGAGAATAATGACATGGTCGATACACTTTAAAAAAAAATCTCTTCATGTCAGATGGATCATTTCGTGTTTTGAGTATTATTTGAAGGCGGGTTCGTGTCCATTTAGAGTATTTGAAGGTCGTTATCGAGGGAGAAAGTTGTCAAAAAAATTTCGATTCTAGTATTACAGAAGTGTCGTTTTCAATTACATTTAATTAAATTGATAAATCGTGTTTGAATAAATGTTGTCCGATTTTGAACAGCTTGTCATGTTTGTTGTGTATTCTCTGATATGTATTTGAACATTGATTTATTTTATATAATTGATATGTAGTCCATATTTGTATTCGTTGATTGAAAATGGAATGATTTTTTTCAAACAGTGATATATTTTAGTTATTAAATATTTAATCATTAGATGTAGCTTGAGTTGTAATTGGCTTAAATAAAAATATTTACTACAGAACTTAATATATATTTTTTTGCCGTTGGAAAAATATGATTAAAATAATTCAATAGTATCAATAAGACAAATAAATAACTTTAATTTAAAATTGATTTCTAGTGACTGTTGTTGAAACACATAATTAATTAAAAACAAACAACTAGAAAGTATTATTGTATTTGTATCTAAAAAAATTAATTTTGTAAATTTTAACGGTATAAAGTCCAACATTATATAAAAAAATACTTTTTTATAGCATTAATGCTGGAATTTATTTATGACTCCAAACAATATTTTTTAAAATATTGAAGGTTTTTTCTCAATATATTTTACCTTGGTTACATACACATTAACAAGATTTATATTTTTTTTAAAAATAATAGATGTATTTTTTCCATACAAAATCATTCTGATAAGTGATTATTTTCACTTGAAACCAATTTAAAAAATAAGTAATCTTATAAGCTCTTGTAATGTTAATTAAATGATTTATTTAAAAGAAAAGTAAGAAATTAAGCCAAGTGATAAATGTATCTTGCTTTAAATTAAGAAATCCACTAATACTCGAATTTCAGTGTTTTTTTAAATTTAATTTAAAAACATTGTATCAAACCATTTCAAGTTAAAAAAATATTTTAAAATTCCATGAATGAATCATCAGTACTACTAATGAGTTTGAATCATCAATTCCAAATTTTTTAAACGACTATTAGAAATCTAGACACAATTAAGAATCTAATTAATTCATATTCAACTCTATTCACGAAAAAAATTTACATATAATACGGAAACATGACATAATTATTATACCTTGATCAGGTGAAAACGTCGAGTATATTGATTTAATAACATTCAATTAAAATCATATATATTCACTAGATGAACAATCATCTTAAATAGAAATTCGCATCTTTACAAAAACATATATGAGTTAGAAGATCCCATATATGGTACAATTATCACACATTATGTCTATTTTTAGTGTGCGAAAACGAAACTGTAATTGTATAGATAATTCTGCATGAAATCAAACCCTCGATAACCTTTAACATGAAGTCAATGATCATAAACACAAATGGACATCAATAATTCATCGGAAGCCGTAAGGTCAATAATCACGATATGATATTTCTGTATGTTTGATGATTTTTTTCCGAATGTCCTAGATGCGAGCGTATTTGGACAGCGATATTTGTGTTTCGGATATTGGAAGCGAGATGACTTTTATTTAACCGTATAATTGATAAAGATTTTATTTCCTGTGTATCGATATTCAATTACACAAAGATACATCGAACATTTTATTTTATAAACATATAAACTTTTAAATACTGAATCATTTTTTTACAATTAATTATATTATGATTTGATTTTTTTTTTTATAAAATCGACAAATATAAATTAATTATTTTTTCTATTAAACATTAAAATATTGTTAAAAATGAAAGTACCTCTCAAATTGAAATAAATATTCAAAAGTAAAAGCGTACAGAAATGCAAAAAAATATAATTTTCTACAGTTTTTTTTAAAAAAAACACTTCGCACAATTTCAACTGCTAATTCAAGATGATTTCAAAGATAAGACATGTATTTAAACTGAAAATAATGACTGAAACCGTACAATGAAATCGATAAGTATCTTATTGATTCCGATAGATTTCATACTTTCGAAAATGTTGAAGAAAATCAAACGGATAAAGTATTTAGCTATATGCTTTCTATTTAATTTAATAAATCTGTTTATTACAAAAAATATTTATTCGAAAATTGAAACATGTGTAGTTTGTAAAATCGGATTATAATAATACTTTTTATATTTTAATTATTTTCTAGTGTATGCAAAATTTTAAACCATTCTGTAACTACAGATGAAATGTTATTATATATTTGGACTTTAATCAAAACATACAAATATTATCTACATTGTGTAAATTATATTAATACGATGTATAACAAATAGTCTGGGATATGAATTTTTATACATAAGTTTTTTAATTTTTAAAAATGTAACAAAATTAAAATATGATATTAATTATATTAAACAAATGTTTTCAAAATGGTCTTTATGTTATTCTACACATAAGAGACAAATAATTAGTTTTATATATTTTTTTAAATAGAAATTTGAAAATTTTTTTTTTTGAAATTTACAAATTTTTTTAAAAAAATTGAGGATTATAGATATTTTTATTTAAAATTACAAAAAAGTTGTTATTAATTTCCTACCATTATTTAAAATTTTCATAAATGTCAATAAGAATAGTTTTTTTTTCAGAATTTAGTAATATCACTAAAAATAACTCAATAAATTCAATAATAATTTAAAATCTAAGTAAATCGAAAAATAAACATTTATTATTTGCATCTAAAAATCATTTAATTATTGTTTTAAGAAAAGGAAAAATATTATATTTGAAATTTAAATCAATCAGTATTTGTAATTTTATTAAAATATAAAAAATATTTATGACAATGATGTGTTCTAAACTTGATTTGATTTAGACTGAATAAAATTGTGATTATTAAAAATGTATAGAAAATATAATTACAACGAACATGACCTACAAATTTTCTACATTCTCATTCATTATTTAATAAAGATACAATCTTCGAAATACACAATCTAACACTAACAACGTTTTCTCACACGGTAAATACAAGGAAAACAACAATTACTTCACAGATATCATAATTATCTACTGATTATTTTGCAGCAATAAATATTGCGATTCAAACCACGTACTGTGCCATTGGCGCCAACCATTTCATTTTAGTCAACTGTCGTTTTTTTACCTTCACTACACAAAACAATGATGTAGTTTAAAAAAAATCAATTTACAAACAAACGAAATTAATGATCCTCAAAAGGAGATCAGCATATATACACATATATTACTATTTGTGTTATCTCTATCGAACCCATGCCACCGTATACCAATAATCTAAATAATTTAAATTGAAATCGATTCGTTTGTCGCATAATGAATGTTATTCCTAAGAAAGAATCTGGCTTGTAATGTTCACAATGCATTATTTATTTATGAGTTCACAGTATCTGCCTCGATTTAGTATTATATCTTTATATATTCTGACCTTATATACATATACATATATATATATATATATATATATATATATATATATATATATTTATATTGATAGAATGTTAGAAATGTATATTGATATTTTTTTATCTTTAATTTTTTTAACGAGATAATAAAACTAGAAAAGTTTAATATCAACAAATATTTTATATGTTAACATTTCATTGTCCTCAATTATTTTAAAAAATATAAATAAATTAAATGGTATGGTATATTTTTTCCGAATAATCAATTTTACTGATAAAAATTATAAAAAATAATTTTCAAAACATGTATTAAATATAAAACTATACTACATTATTAATACTTGTATCCTGAATACATTTTTTTAAAAAAATTCAGGAATTTAAGAAAATAACTTATATTATAAATTAATAACTAAATATTTTTTACCAATGCTATAGATAATTTATGAAAATAAAAATATTTACAATATGAAATAAAGACTGTACTATGTGTTGTATTTAATTCTATTTGTGTATAGCTTTATGGCTATTTTAAGAATATATTTTTTACGATTAGTTTCGAATCTTGTGACATTACAAGTGTTGAAACAATAAATAGTTATAAGGTTACAATAAGAAAGTTAAATACTGTAAATAATGCCCCATTATATAGTTTAATTAAAATTTGATAGATAAAGGCAGACAATAGATATTTATTTATAACTGTAATATTAAACGAATTACGATAAATTGAGTTAATAAATAAAATATTTTTTTTAATAAAAAAAACAAACTAGAATTCAGAAAAACCCATATGCAAATATTTAATAAATACTTAATTGTTAACAATCCGACTAAACTATTTATGTATTTAAACAATATATATTTAGTATGCAAAGTGTATAAAAACATACATTCCTTATATGCAAAATACATATAACGAAAATAAACAAACACTGGTTGCAAATAACAATTCTTTCAAAATATTTTATTACGAATTTTTGTAATAACATCGACATAACAGTTCAAAAGTTCAATAACTTGTAAAGAAAATATAAAGGACAGTGTTGGAATGTTTATAAAGATCTAATATTTGTCTCCTTGCTGTAAAATGAATTTTACTAAAATTGAATCACACCTACATACACATAGTTGGATATGTATATAATATATATATATATATATATATATATATATATATATATTCATAGATATATTTAAAATGTTATTTTATTTATTCACAACATGCAAACATAAATACATTTTGAAAAATTGCATAAAGATTAATTTGGATTTCACTTGTAGACAAAAACATGTTTAAACTTCTTTAGAGTAATTGATGATACGATGGAAGTACGAATAAAATAAAAAAAAAATCAAAATCCTTAGATATAAAATAGAATAATGACAAGTATTTTATATGCTTTTACCTGTAAATAAGTGCAATTAAAATGTGTAATATGAACTTACATTAGCATATTATATTTTCAAAGTACTTAAACATATGTTATTTAATAACAACAAAAATTAATAACTAAGATTCGAACATGCGATATATTACGATGAACTTGTAAGAGCATTCACCTTACGTGTTTGGTTACAATGTCATTAATCTGGCCATTGACTTATTGACCACAGTGTATGGAAAATTATAGATAACATCGAATGTTACTGAATTAAATTGCATTCTGTGCTACATACCTTGTGTTTTGAAATCAGCACTGAAGAAAAATGTGGTCGCGGTATTGTACAATTTATTGATCGGTTTCAGTATTAATTTATGCAGATTTAATGGAATTTTTATGATTAATCGCTAGTGAATCCCAAATGATTAAACAATGGAAAACAATTAAAGAATGTTAATCATTTTGTTATAAAATTTTAATCAAAACATCAAATAAAGGTTTACCGTGATTATAAAATGAAGTTGAAAGCTGTGTTTACTTATAAATTCTGTTTGTACTATTTTTTATTATATTATTATTTAATATTTTTAATGATATGTACAAAATACAATTCATTTAAAAAAATATTCTTTACAAGAAAATTAATTTTGATAATCATTTTTCTTCCTTTATTTTTTTAAAAAAATAATTAACTTGATAATATTGACATAAATTTTCAAATAATAATTTTCATTTCATATTTTTGCACTTAAATAATTAAAAATGATTTCTTTTTTTATATTATTGTGTTTATTTGTCACATACACACACATATATACACACATACATATATATATATATATATATATATATATATATATATATATATATATATTCATTATACAATAATAGAAGAAAAAATAATAAAATACCTTATATAATAAATTATTTACAAAATTGAAATATGAGTAAATAAATAATTATAATTCACTTATTTAGAATAATAAATTTGGTGAAAGGGGTTTTCATGAAAAACAAGATTTTATTTATCTCCTTGGGTGCTATTTACAATGTTAATTCTTTAATTTAAATTTAAAAAAAACAATTTAATGTTTAATGAATTTTGGAGATTTTTTAAATAAATAAATAATTGTTTATTTATTATAAATTAATTAATTTTAATCAAACTTTATTTATGAATTATATAATATTTAATTTTTTTAAAAAAACAGTTTAACAATATATGTTTATTAATATGTTATTTTTTTATTCACGGTTGGCTGGGTTGTGTTTTGTTGAGTTAGTTTATAAATAATCCAATCCTCGACTGTTAATTATAATTGTTTATGACTTTTTGTTTGTATGAGTTAACAGTTTTGATTAGCAACGTCAATCATTTTCAATTCCTCCATTTTATTTTTTCCAGTGAATATAATGAGAGTACATTAAAGAAATAATTATTTTATAAATGTCCATGTAGAACAATTTACATAAATTCACTATTCATCGTTGACATTTTCAAGTTTTTTCGGGTAAACAGGTACAATGTCAACATCATTACTAATGTCACATTATCTACAAAATGTACGAAATTACCATGAAAATGTGTATGAGTAACGTGCTTAATTAAATTTTCAAAACAAAACATCAAACCATTAAACGATGACAACGGACTAACATAACAAATTAATAGAAATGTTTGTGTATCTTGGAGTTTCTGGAAAATGTTATCTCGTCAAAAACGGGAATCCGACATGATAAACATGTGATGCGTATTCGAGTGAAACGAAATTTTAATGGACTTTATCTCATTTCAACTGTCATGAATAATTTTACAATATTAAGAGGAATATGATTTCATCTCATAATTACATGCCGTGTT
>CP092090.1:7722500-7762500 GCA_029203775.1 Neoneuromus ignobilis | reverse complement strand
GTTTCGAAAGGTTTAATGAAGATATTAATTTATATTCAACAGTTTTAAACGGCTTAATTACTCGTATAGTAGTTACTTTCTAACAGTTGTATGTTTTGACGTTTGAAGTTTAAATAATATATTATCTGTATTTCTTATAAATATTTATTTTTTATTTTTTACCCATCTCATATACAAAATATAACAATAATTCAAGTTTTAGCCAGAAAAAGTTATGCATTGTTTCTTTTAATTATAAAATTCTCTCCCTCGGAGACTGTTGAAAGAACTTGACATAATTATGTCATTGAAATCGGGGTTAAGTTCAAATACCGGAACGTAATTTTTAAATAGTTATAAAGGTTAATTAATTTTCAGTAAAAAATAAAACATTGTTCTTTCTTGGAATTTGATATCAAATTTGTTATCCTAATTATAATTAATATCATTATATAATTTATTAAAAATATATTTAAACTATATTAGAATTATTATTATATAATATAGAATTTATCCTGTAAAATAGACTTTTTTTTTAAATAATAAAATATATTAATAATGTATAATACTTTTCATATCAACCAAATATTAAGGTAGGGTGGTTACAATAGTAAACCATATTGTACAAAGTCGACAATTAATCAATTAATTAATTAAAAATATCAGAAATAAATTGTATGCAAATTCTAAAATTCTTCAAAAATTACAGTCGACATTAAATATTTTTTTTTTTATTAATTTACAATTATACAGTTATTAGAAATATAATTTAACGAATCATAATTTTCTCTTATTTACATTCTTTGAAATTTGTAGATTTTTGCGTAATTGAATTCAGCTTTAAATGTTTTTTTAATTTTAAAAAATCATTACAAATATTATTGTTGTTTTAATATATATATATATATATATATATATATATATATATATATATATAAAATAAATACTAACAACTACAAGAAATACCTTGTAAATTAAAAACTTAATAAAATTCCGGTTTCAAAGGGTCGTTGTCTGCAACCATTAAAATCAAATTAACAGGAAATTTAATTTCATTAAACTCAATTCTTCTACATTTAAGTATTATCGTATTTGTAATTCTTTAGAACCCCTATAATAAATTATTCGCAAATAAACCTTCACATAAAAAAGTAACATTGAACAATGTTCTATCTACAAATACACGGTATTAAAATTTTTTGCAACAAACTCGAAGTTCGAAGACCTTTCTCAATGTAGATTTTATGTTTTTGATTGGATATAAGCTTTATGGGTTGAGGTATTTTCAAAATAGTAAAATTGTTGAACGATATAAAATTATATATATATATATATACACGAGTATATATATATATATATATATATATATATATATATATATATATATATATATATATAGCGTGAATGTATAAGTATGTGAACTTAGCAGATATAAATATATATGTTAGATTTATATACAGAAGTATAAAGAAACATCGTTTAGATATTCTTCTTAACTGAGCTGGTATGAGAAAATTTCTAAAATCTTATAGAATTTGGTATTACAATTGAGTTCACCGACCGATTTTGAATATAAAACATACGAGTTCGATTTATAGTCTTTAACGAATTGTTTGCATGGAAATGTTTTCCAAACAATTTTTTCAGGTATATAAAAATATCTTTTGATACAACAAATGTAATCCTTTTTTTATATAAAATTAATGAATTGTAAATGTTATCTATCTGTATATAGATATTTCAATTTTTATATAGTTTTTTACTACGAAAATATATTTTATAATTCAAATATCTTTTCACGATTTTATCCCATAAAACTAAAATATTTTTAAAGAAAAGTATTTTATTATTCACTTTTTTAATATTATTTTTATTGATATGATTATCATAATTTATTTGGATAATTTTAACAAAATTAAAAAAATGTCTAACATAAAATGAATTCAAGGTAAACAGTTTCAATAAAAATAGCCTCAAGTGAAATAGTCTCGAATTTAAAAAATCACCATTTTTCACTATAAAGACTTCTAAAATCAGATATAAAATCTAAATTTAATTAATAACTTTCAAAATTAAAATACTTGCTACTACATTTACAATCCTGATGGTTATTATTGTCATAGTTGTTGGTTAAAATGTGTTAAAAATATATTTAGAAATAAGTACAGATAAATAATAAAGGTTTTATTTTGTAAAGATAATTTATAATGCAAACATTTTTGAAGAGAATGATAAGGTCAAGAAAAAAGGGACAATAAATTGTTACTGAACAACTTTTATATATTTTTTTGATATTAGTGTATGTTATCGTACAATGAATTATTCTAAAGTGATTAATAAAAAAGATTATTTATTTCATTATTAATTTAATAAATACACATATTTATGATTATTTAAAATTTTCTAAATAAAATATAATCACATTCGTGTACATACATTAAAGAAATGATTAAGTATATATAACTCTCAGTTTATATATTTTTTCTCAGAAACTGTATTTTATTTCAAGAATTCATTATTTATGATGAATTTTTCACATGAAATAAGAAGAATAATATACAATTACTATAATTTATTTCATACAAAACGATTTTATTAAACAAATACAGAAAAGTATAAAAATCCACAAAATAAACAGATCATATTCTTATAATAAATATTTTTAATAAAAATCCATTAATATCGAAATAATATTTTTATTCAGATAAAAAATATTACGTCTTATTTTTGCCAATTTTCAAGAGAAATTTCATCTTTAACTTTTTTGCAATACTTGTTTAGTATTTTTTAAAAAAAATAAGATATACTTTAATAAAAAAATCCTCACATAATTTATAATTAGTTTCATATTCAACACTGAAGTAATTTCTAATTTAAAACGTTCTAATATAACGATTAATAATATTTTAAAACGAATGCAACTTTTAAAAGAGGTTAATTATTAATATAAAATGTTAACATCATTTAATATTTCACTGCACTGACAGGCATTATGAATAATATATTCAAAAAGATGTGCAAACTTATACATTATTTATATATATATATATATATATATATATTTATAAGGGAAATATTATTAATATTAATTATACTCCAAATTTAAATGACTTGTAATTAAAAATTTAAAGGTACAAGTGTGAAAGATACACAAGTCTTTTTAGCTTGCGTGTATAATTACAAATCTTACTAGAAATAATTCAAATGATCGAAATGAAAAAAAGAAACGAAAATATGCATCAAAATATATTAAGACATTTTTTTGTTCTTATATTGTAATTACAAGGCATACATAGCATCAGTTCTCTCTTTAATAGTCGGAATTGTGAATTGTGGTTTAATTAAAATTAGAAGACTTGGTTTTCTTTGATTTGTGTCTGTGTGAAAACTAGGTCAGTTTTGATATCATACAATGAGGATATTATATAAATTTGTAGACATGCACATCCATACATACATTAAATATTCATATACATATATATATATATATATATATATATATATATATATATATATATGTATGTATGTATAAGAATACAAACATTATCACACGAGAATAAAGTTCTTTCACTGTGAATAATTTAAAAAAAATGTATAATGGTTAATAGCGTATTGCATCGTAATTAAGTTTGAATGAAATTCTTATTTTGTTGTCAGATTTAAATGCAGTTCCACAAAATACTATGTTTATTATTTCTTGAACGTATCTTTTTAAAAAATATGTAATTAAAGAACAAACTGTCTTAAAAATATATCTACGTGTATAAAATTATAGTATCTGAATAAAATTTCCACTTTCACAAATTAGTCGATTTTATAATTACTATTTTTCATACTAAAAATCATCATTTATTTTACACAAAATAAAAATACTTCACTGAATTAAAATGAATCATAATCAGATTTAATGGATTTTTATAATTGTGTATTTTGTGTAATATTTATGATGAATTAACGTTTGAGAATTTTAATATTTTTAAAATTTGTGTATTTCAATCAAAATGAATTTAATATATTTATTAATATTTACCTGTAATTTTTTATTACGATTTTTTAAAAAGAGAACTAAATAATGTGTCAAGTTTTACAAATAGTTTCGGTAAAAATAATATTATAATAAAGCTCTGTCAAGCGACAATATACAACTACAAGGTACAATGAATTCAATCACGGTCGTGTAATTCTCGTTGATGAATCATATAAAGGTCATCCAACCGAAGATCAGAAATTAAAAAAAAAACATAGTTGCTGATTGAACTTGAGAAATGAGGAGAATTAAGTAATTTCTAAAATTAGAAACATCGTAATAAAAATCAAAAATTACATATCAAATTTTATGCTAAGAAATAATTTTTTTTTGTTCGTTTTTATCCCTCACAATCTTCGAAAATATTTCCAAGTTGTACTAGACTACTCTGACTAGACCGGAAAATGAGAAAATAAATGTTATTTATACTATATGCGTAGAGTAATAAAACTAAATAATAAAAATTTGAGATGCTTGAATTCACGCAGAGGAAATGATAATTGTTGTCTTTTTATTGTATGAATGTCAACCACACAAGAAATTGTATATATAAATGTCTCTGTGTGTGGTGCCCTCAGTTTAAATGTTATCTCAAGTTATAAAAATAAATTACTTAGATATCCGTCGTATTGAAAGAAATCTGTCAAATTAAAAAGTTTTCAATAACACCATACTAGTTATTTAAAAAATTATAATAAAGTAAGTGTAAATTATTTTGTAACCAAACATAACGATTTTTAATTTTAATATTTTTAAACCATTCGACTTAAAATAAATCCAAACAAATAACAACATATTTTATTGCTCTAACTCATCTTGACTGCACGTGAACTCATAAAATAACATAAACAGGATATAAACACAACCATCTAAAGTTGATGTTTTCAACATCTACTACACGTTTATAAATTTGTTAAATGAATAATTCTTATTGCGTAGTTGGTGAAATTCGCATAATTTAATGGAAAATGACTGTGTTTAATAAACATTGAACTTTATAAGTTTTCGAAAGAATTAGCGATTGCTATCGAGTGTTTACATTTATTTGAAAAATAATGAACGCAAGGTTTCTTATCATACTAAATTTACGTTGTAACATACTGTTAGGATCAAGGGCAAATCTGGTTTCTGTCTTACACAAGTATTTTCACTATAAATCATGTTATTTGTGTAAAAGATTTTACTGATTTTTTTACGAACTGACGAGAGTTTGCACAACATAAATATCTATTGAAAATACAAACAAGGATAATAATTTCGTTATGCTTATTTTTGTATCTTTCGTAATTTCTCATATTTTTTGTTCCATGTGTGTAAATCGTCTTGAATTTTTACAACTTCCTGAATATTTTCAATTATTTTCTTTGATTTCATTCCGAATTTAAAGAAAAATAAATTCACTGTAAAAAGATCTACCTTTTTTACAAAACAAACTTTTTTATACATATTATTTCTCAAACACAACACTAATACTGAATAATTAAAATACATATATATATATATATATATATATATATATATATATATCAAGTATCTCCCTTATATATTTTTTTTATATATATATAAATTAAAGACAAAAAGGCGGAATAGATATTTGACAACCTAATATATATATATATATATATATATATATATATATATATATATGTATGTATGTATATATGTATACACAAACAATTTTTTTTAATAAAATAGATTCCTTTTGGAATATCACTAGTTTTAATTCAATTTTATATATCTAATGTGAAATTTTGATGAATATATTTATTGAAAATAACTGATTTTGAAGAAAAAATAATTTTGGGAAACTTTTTTTACCAACGAACTTATTTCAAAATCAACTTGTTTTTTCCTGTTTTCTAAGAATATATATTTATTTACAAATACCTAATAACAATGTCAAAATTTCCTAAAAAAATAATAGATTAATCTTTGATATTATTTATTAAAAAATGCATAAACTTTTCCTTAGATTAATTATTTTTTCATTCATTTCCATAAATAATATAGAGTGTGAATAGATATTTTATTTTGACAAAAATAATTATAAAAAATATTAAACAAAAGTCAGTATATGACAATTTACAACATCTAATATTAAAAATTATAAAATTCATTAAGAGTAGAAAATTTAGAAACTAGTTTCAATATTTACTATGATTAAGAAATAAATAAATATGTATAAAATAAATCCAAATTGATTTTCGTTTTATATATATATATACATATATATAATGTAAGTAACTATGTAACATAAGCAGTTTATGTAGCTGTATTTAAAATTTATTTTACATGAACTTACATTTCCTATTGAAAATAAAATATATAACCCGCATATAAACATCATTTAAGTTCCATTCTTTTTTATTATATAAAAAACTGAAGAGGGAATGTGCCTGTATCGTTTTAATTATATATTTAATATGCAAATATTTCGATCAAAGGACTGTATACTTTTTAATTCATTATAAAAAGCATACACTTTAATCTCCAATTAAACAGTTACAAACAGGAAATTATTCTATGTGAACTGTTTATACATTGAAATTTATTTTTGGTGCTATTTTGATATAAAAATGATTAAATGGTTGTAATAAAATTTATTAATATAGAATATTTTTTTAAGCGTGATACAACTTTAAATTGAATCCTTATCGAAAATTCTACCTAACCTAAACACACACACACACACATACGAGGGTCATTTGGTAAGTATGATAAATTATTTATTGTTTAATTTAATTAAAATTTTCAATTTAGTTTTTCTTTTTTTTACCATACTTACCAAACGACCCTAGTATGTGTGTGTATGTGTATATATATATATATATATATATATATATATATATATATATATATATATATAGAGAGAGAGAGAGAGAGAGAGAGAGATTTTTAGGTTTGATAGAACTTTTGATAGGAATTCAATTTAAAAGTTCTATCACGCTTAAAAAAATATTCTATACAATCGATTTGATCAATTTCATATATTTTATTACTACAATATATAATTAACTTCTGAATTTATAAATACATTTATTTATTAAAATAATGTCAACTTACAATTGGCCTTGAAACCACTACCAACACAGTCTGGTGACAACGATTCGATTTTAAAGTAAAATTTAATGAAATAAATATTTTCTGATTTCTGATGGTAATATTAATTATTGTATTTATGTAACTGAAAACATAAAGAGTGAATTGAAAAATTGATAGTTATATAAAGACATTTGATGCACAGCATTTCAATGTTATATATATATATATATATATATATATATATATATATATATATATATAAGAAAACAAAATAGAGGAAATAATGTTCATAAAATTTTCTCAATTAAATTCCATCATTTTTTGAACTTAACAAGTTATCATTATGCAATAATTTAATACGATCGAGTTCAATTCCATTACTCCTGTTCGAATCGGTTTTTGCTGGTATTTTTTTCTTCATGTAGTTTTCCCAGTTGCGTCAAGTAAATATTGGAATGATTCCAAGTATTCTACCGTGGCTTTATTCTATTTTATACTATATATAAATCTAACAAAGAAAATATCTATCCTTCTATCCGTTCATCTATATTTAAACAGATATACATAGAGTACAGGTTTATACCTATACATACATGCAATATATATATATATATATATATATATATATATATATATATATATATATATATATATACATTCAGATGGTTATTACACATATAAAGCTTTATTTGAAGCGATTGGAAAGTATTTGTGTTTCATGCATGTCAAGCTTACAAATACAGCACAAAAATATTATTAGTCAAATTTTCTAAAATTCAGTACAAAAAACCTGTACATTTGAAAACGGATTTTCTATAAATTTATTCTCTTTGAAAAAGATTATTTTTGTGATTATATATATATATATATATATATATATATATATATATATATATATATATATATATATATATATTTAGTTGTTACGAAAATTTTATTTCACATACCATATATTTTATACATTAAATGATTTTTTGAAATAACTTTTATATT
The DNA here is from genome assembly GCA_029203775.1 of Neoneuromus ignobilis. NCBI lineage: Eukaryota > Metazoa > Arthropoda > Insecta > Megaloptera > Corydalidae > Neoneuromus > Neoneuromus ignobilis. The sequence continues at coordinate 7,754,459 of CP092090.1, read as the reverse complement.
GATATTTAATTGATTTTCATTAACGTGTATTATATTCAAATATGTTCTTTTGTAAATATATGTTCATTTGACAAAAGTATAGGCGGTGGGGAGATTGTAATTGTTCCAGATTGTTGTAGAATATTCTATAATATTCTAGAATTCTATATGAAAAAGATATAGAGGGAGGTGTTTATTTGTTTGTATATGTAAACAATCTGTCAAGTATTTTAAAATTTGTAGTTCTTTTGAAGGAAATCTATAATGAAGTGTAAAGTTCATTATAATTATTTTAAAATAGAGATCTGAACGTATTTATTTTCACGAAGTTATTGTATTTCATTAGTTTTTAAAAGTTTCAAAAATAATTTGAAAATATTACATTATCATTTTATAATATAATAGTATTTGTTTGTTTTATAGAACTGTTTATTGAGTTTTGTACATTTGTTTATAACTTTAAATATTAAATAAAATAATTACTGTATTGAATAATAATCATAAATATATTTGTAAAATAATTTAAATTATAAAAGAATGATATGTCATATTGATATAAAAATAAAATTGATTTTTACGACTTTTATATATTTCTAACTTTTTATTTTAATTGTTTAACTAATATTAATTTTTGAGAATATTTTTAAATCATATTTTTTAAAATCTTGAAAATCAATCTATTCATATAAACGTAACTTATTTTTTTTGTAATTAGTCAAATGAAATTAATTTATTTTTTTATATTGTGTAATACATACATACACACACACATATATACGATTTTCCAATAAGAATGTCAGAACTTTAACAGCTAGTGGTAGTCATGATTGAATTTTTTAAGCTTATTTTGACATTTCAATTCAGTATAGTTTGGAAAATTATCATGGAACGTTCAACACTTCAACAATGCTTAGAAAGTGTAAAAATTTCAATAGACTTATTGAAACAAAAGTTTTGAGTCCATTATTTCACGAAATTATTCCATCAATTGGCCACAAAAAGATTATGTGATTTAACTCTATTGGATTATTTTCTGTGGGATTATGTGAAATCATTGGTTTATACTGATAAATCACAAACAACAGAAGCATTAAAAATAAACACTGAATGTGTAATTCATGAAATTGGACCATAATGATGTGAGAGTGGTTAAAATTAGACTAAATGAATGTACTATGTCAAGTGAAGTCGTGGTGGTCATATGAGTGAAATTATGTTTCATCATAATACCATTGAATATGCTTAAAAATAATAAGAGTAAAAAAACTAATTAATGAAATAATTTGTTTTATTTCCATTTAAATTTCTGAAGTACTTATTGGAAAATCTATACATAGTCTCTCTCTCTCTCTCTCTCTCTCTCTCTCTATATATATATATATATATATATATATATATATATATATATATATATATATATATTAATACAAAGACATTTAAACTGTTCTAAAATAAAACCAATGTTATTAAATTAAAAATGATAACGACAGTACTGAAACAACTAATTAAATTACAATAACACAATAAAAACAAACACGATAATTTTCAACAAAAAATAATAAAGTATGAAAAGAAAAAAATATACAAAACTGATCAAACGTTTATGTCGAATGTTGGTTATTTAACGAGCATTGACATTGATCCCTGAAAATGGTTGAACCTAGATCCGGCCTCAATGTGACTCAATTAAAACAATTATATTCATTTATGCCTTTTAAACGCCGCTATATGTATTCATTCGGTCACGACAATAATAATTATAAACGCACAAACAGCTGCTTCTCAACCCATGTGATAGACAACAAGTGGTGTAAAAACTGTTAATGTTTTTTAATGAAATAACATATGTTTATTTTGTACCTACGATTATTTCAAAGATCTTTGAACTATTGCAAAACAGTGTTTGCGTATTCGATACGGAGGCAACGAGAAATGTTTTCATGTTTTTGTGTCAACGTACTTGGAGAATTTCCGAATATGGGTCTGTTTTCATATAAATTCAATTTCGTTTCAATAACGTTATCAGAATATTGATAACTTTTATTTATCAGTACAAATATTATATTACACATACACTCGTAGAAAATATATCCTTGTACTTAAATATAACGAATATAAAAGTTAAAATAAAAACGTACTGATTTAACTTGAAATATTGACAAATTGAACGTAAAAGTCCAGTTAAGATTCGTTGCTTGTTCTGTATGTCACAAGTCTTGTTTGAACGTCTTTGAAATGATGTTTTAATGTGCTTTGGCAATAACATCAAATAAAACCATACATTACTTCAATACAATATGTTTATTACATTGAAATACCAACATACAGTGATGAAGTTCTGTTAAAATAAATAATTTATTAATGAAGAAATATGTTTGAAATTGTAGTTAAATCTTTATAAACAATTCTTCAATTTAATTTAAATACATTTATTTGATTTTTCTCTATTAAATTTTTACAATATTTTTTTCATTCTATTATTAAACTTATCCATGAATTTATTATATATTTTATTCATTATTAAAATACAAAAAGTAGATTAAAGACATTGAAATTGTATGTGGGCAAACACCTGTTTGTAATCAATTATATAAAAATCGATTATTTGATATTACAATTGAAAATAATTATCTACGAACACCGACAAAGCCCTGATAAATAAATAATTAAATGAAGAATAACGTCTGAAGTAAGTTTAAAAATTAATAATTTGAATTGAAAATTAATTTGTTATAGAAAAAATAATCAAACGATTCATCAATTTTTTTTCAATATTTTCTATAACAAACTACTAATGCTTTCATTGTAAACTTTTTATATTTCTCTGAAAGAAAATAAACAAGTCAATCATAAATTGACTTTGAAACTATTAGCGATTTATACGTAATGGTTGAATTGTGCAAGAATTGATAAATGAATCTTTGTTATTGGAAAAATAATTCTATTTATTATTGTAAAAAAGTTTTATCGTATAATAGCAAAAAAATTATAACATTGAGTGAAAACATACAAATACGAAATTTTAGTTTTCTATTCTATAATAATATAAAAAGTTTTAAAATTAATATAATTGTGTAAACTGATATAAGCTTGTGGTATCAATAAATGAGTTTATACGCTTTTATATGATTTTGCTTAATGAATAATTTTACAGAATGAAAATATAAGGTTTTTTTAGAAAAAAAATGGTTAATTATAAATAATATACAATCCTTTTGTTTAGTAATTCAGTACTGAACTTCATCTGAATTATTTTAAGTTTCTATGATTTTTTTAAACATTTCTCATTCGAAGAAAATTATTATATAATCAACTTAAAATTATTTAAATTATACATTATTTTTTATAGAAAATACATTTATTATATATATATATATATATATATATATATATATATAAATAGAAACAAAGAAAATAATTATACAAAATGCTGATTTATTTATTAACTGACCGGATGTAATTATACACTACAAAATGTACACTACTACTATATTTTTTGCTCTATTCTTATAAACTTTTTATATCACATTTTTGTACAGTTTTTTGTTGTAACTAAATAATTATCTCGTCTGTTTCTTTCAAATACTGAATCATAAATTGCAAAGTACTTTCACGTGGGATTTGTCTTCATCAATCATTTCAATTTTAAAACATTAAAAAATGTTGTTTTTCATAGTTTTTCTTTTATAAATAAGAAAAATTATTCATTACTCAATTTTATGTACATATATATATATATATATATATATATATATATATATAAATATATATATGCATGCATACATATATACACAAAATAGTTTGTATAAGTATGACGAAAATATTGACTTAATGTCTATATAAGTCGATACAAAATATCCATTTCGCGCGAAACTCTACAAGAAACATTTTATAGTTATATATAGATGCAGATCTAACAGCAGAAGCCCTCCCACGATCATTCTCTCCTGGACTAACACAATTTTAATCTGTTTTGTTTATCTCAACTCGTATATTCGAATGAAGTTCATTATTTAAAATCTTAGAAAGGTAGTGAAAACAAGTTTTGCTCTTCAGTATGTTTATTTTTTTTATCTTCATGTATAATTTAAAAGATACACCTGTTTTATTTAAGTATGCACACTGGCAATGTTTTCATTTACTTTATATATATATATATATATATATATATATATATATATATATATATATATATATGCATATACACAAACCATATAAACATATTGAAAAATATAATCTATTAAAAATGAAAAAATATACAGAATAAATCTAAATGTTTTTATAAAAAGAAAATAATTTAAATGACTAATATTTTTTAAGATTCATATATAAAATTGAGTATATATATATATATATATATATAAATTTTATATACTAATATAAAAAAAGACAATTAAAATTTTTTTTTTAAAAATAATTTGAAAATACAGTAATATTTACTATTTTGACTTTTTCTGAAGTCACATATATTTTCCGACTCGAATGTTTTTTTAGTCTATTCAGTCTAATTTTATTTCGAATTGTCAATGACTTGTAAAAGTGTTATTTTTAGCTTATCCGGTAAAGATGAAATCTTGTACATTTTTTACATATCATTTTCAGCTGCTTGCTGTTTCTTACATATATATATATATATATATATATATATATATATATATATATATATATATATATATACATATATATAAATATATTGATAAATATATATATATATTTATAAATATTTGATAAATATTGCTCATTTAAAAAAGTTAATAAGAAAAGTAATTAAAGTGCGTTGTTAGGGAAAACGAGAAACCCAAGTGGTCACACCTGACTCTGTCATGTAAGATTCCCACACTTCCGATTTTCTTAATTAGATGAACTTAAATTTGGAAACAAATTTCGCAGTGTTTAATTAATTTTACTGTGACTGCGTCTTAATGAAAATGTTATATTAATAGAGTGATTGCCAGTCGTAAAATTTATATACATTTAAAAAAATAATTAAAATAAATCACGTTTAAAGTACTTCTGCCATCCAATTTATTTTTCTCTTTCGAACATTTTACATACACATTTATAAAATGTTTATTTAAATAATGTAGACTTTTTGTAAGATGAATATTAATTTACAATAATAAATTGAATTCGGTAACATTTATAAAGTTACATCAATAAAATAATGATGTTATTGAAATTATTTTTTTTAATTATCATTGATATATTATGGATAATTTTCTCACATTTGAAAAAATAAATTTGTTATTTTATGAAAATTATTTAAAACTTTAATTATTTTATAAACGTTTTATTTATTAAACGAAACTAACCAGACATATTTGAAAGATCAGATATAATAAGTGATGTGAATCAGTTAAAACATAGTCATGAGTGATAATTATGCCAAAAACATTTAATAGATGTTGGATGAAATCTCACGGTCAAGTCGTTTCGAATATCTCACCTTGACAATACAACACTAGTTAAAAATATGACCTTACTTCCTCTATAAAGAATATATGTTACAAACAATTATCTTAAATTTTATTAAGATAATAAAGACATCTTCTTTCCATAATGGTTTGACTTTGAATAATCATTTTATTAAAATAATTTTATTGATTTTTTGACAAGGTTCAGTCCTGTCGAATATGTTACTTTAATAATAAATCGACATTGAGAAGCCATACAGATGATACATTTTTATTATCTCATGATAGAGTACTTCAGTCTCAAAAGAATATAAACCTTTTTTCATGTCCAAAAATGTTTACATGAAAAATCATTACATTTTTTATACATTAAAATTTGTTTTACTTATTTAACTTTAAAAAAATAAATAAAGGAGGTCTAATAAAAATTAAATATTTTTAATTTTAAACAATTATGATCTGAAAAATAGAACTTTTCAAATTATTTTTTCATATTTATAATTAACAACACTTATTTCAAGTACTGCCTAGATTAAAAGAGTGTGGGAAAATCGATGAATTGAAACAATTCAACATATTAAAAAATACAAGCGAAGAAAAACCGTTCTATTTTAGCTTTCATTTTTTTAAACAACTCTAGCGAAACGTAACATACAAATATTGATAAATAAAATAAATTACAACTAATATCCCTTAAAATAACTAACTGTTGTATATTTATATTTCAAGTTTAAATTTTAAAATAGAAAAAAACATTAAAATTTTATATAAATAACGAACTTACTTGCCGTGACCGGTTTCGAACTGCTATGCAGAGGTGAGAAGAAACAAGCTTGCATATATTACAGTAATAACGACCAGCTGTTAAATTTCACATACACACGCACGTTTTTTTTTTTAAATCAATGATAAAACTAAAAACCAACAATGATATGAATATATCAAACGTAAAACTGGAACTTTCCACACAGATCGAATAAATCGTGTTCGTTATTTAAAACTCGTATGTTTAATGAATTCAAGTAGAAAAAATCCTCGAATTAAGTCATTACGTTTGACATACAATTCGCCAATTTAATAACACCAAGTTCATTCCATCAGCTGTTTATAACAACATCTACAACGACGAAATAGTTACAAGAAACAATTCAAACAGATGTGAAAATCAATTCTTCGAGGTACTAACAAACGCTGCACGATCTTGACACAATAACATAGAAATGACTTTTTGACAATGTGAAATTATTACAATATTATTTCGTGCAGTTCGTTCATTTCATTTTCTAAAACATTTCACTGATCACTTTTCACTATTGTAAATTATAATAATGTACTGATTGGAATTGTTATTTCGATTCAAATATGGTATAACGTATTGTGTATATAATTTATTTCAATTGCTTCGAGTATTTTTTAATGTTTAATTTAATTGTATAACGAGTTTTTTACCGTGCAGATTTCTAAAATAGGAAATGTACTTTTAAATGATATTAAAATAGGTCAATTTATATCAATAATTTATTCTTGTACGATTATGAGTTAGTGCAGCGTGACGCATCGACTAATATTCAAATAAGAATTTATTATTTATCGTTCGTTCGAATACAATGTACATTAAACGAAGATTTATAAATCGTTTAATATGTTTTATTTTTTAATTAATTTATGTTTCAGTTTCGTATGAATCTTATACTTTAAATGTATGTATAAAAAATATAAAAGTCATTAGAAATACAAAACTTTTCGTACACTAGACTTTCTTCGATTCATTAATAAAAATGATTAAATATCACACGAATTGTACGTGACAAGATTATCGCAAGAGAACGATCGAAATAACGTACTGCTTCGCAATGAATTCAGTTTAAGACTGGTGCGTTGCTTTACTAGTCGAGTGTATTGTGTGTGTACGACGGACGTGAGCTCCCGACCAGTAGCACTTCGTGTGACGACGCGGTATTCAGTCGGCGTCGCCTGGCGTCGGCGCCGAAATGATCAAGTGTATATACACATATATGTGTATACATTTTTATATATATATATAATAAATGCACACACATATCTATAGTCTATTTACAAAATTTAATACCTTATATAAAATATATTGTGTTTTTAATAAACATTAAAACAATATAGGATAAAATAAAAAATAAAACATGTGAGTTATATCACTGATAATTAATTCCTAGAATGAATTGTGGTGTTTGGTTTAGCATACTGAATTGTTAAACTTGCAAATTACGAAACTGAATTCAAACAAACATAAATACAAATGTTACTTTTAGCAGAGATTATTTCAAATATATATATATATATATATATATATATATATATATATATATATATATATATATATATATATATATATATATATATATATATATATATATATATATATATATATATATATATATACTCGTATATATATAAATTGATTTTGATAACACATTAGAGAACAGGAAAACAATACTTAAAAAAAATGATTCATATATAATTATCACGAGTCACCAATGTTACGCATTTAAAAAAATATTGGTATATAGTAAATTACATATTACAATGAATTTCTCAATTAATTTGCCATTCTGTAATCATAATGCACGATGACAACATTTCCAGGTTTTACTGATTGATTTTATAAAATCAAGAAGTTATCTTCTTTGGGTAATAAGAAGTGAATTTTTTTACAACTATATTTTTTGTGGTTTTGTTACTGCGATTATTATTTATTCACTATTTATTGAATTTGCTATTGATAATTGTGTTTTATATAATATTTATATGTTTAACAATACAATAATATTTTGCTAAATTTGAAAATATTAAAAAAAAATATTTTTGAAACATAAATTCCATCATTCAAAAAATAATATCCTTTTTAGAACACTGACATAATATCAAAAATTACTAAATACTTATTAAATTCTACTTATTTAAAATAATTTATTCTCGGATTTTTGTTATTAGGAATATTTACTATGTAATAATGCATCCACTATACACACTTGATTAATATTTATATATGGAGATTATACTTTTAAATAACATATATATATATATATATATATATATATATATATATATACGAGGTCATTTATTGAAAAATTAAATTTGATTATTTTTACCTGAATATTTTATTTTCAGTCTATAAAATATTGCCTCATGTCAATTTTTATTTAAAATTTCTAATTTTTGCAAAATATTGCCTCATGTCAAATTTTAAAATTTCTAATTTTTAACCCTCAAAAAACGACGACCTATGGTATGGAAAATTTCGTGAAAAATCAAAGTTTTCCAAAATCCATTTTAATCATCTAATATAACAGATATATTATAAAATAAGGCAAATCGGTAATAAAAATTCGATTTTTAATGTTAACAAGTTATTTTTTTAATTTTTAAAATTCGATTAATAATTGAAAATCGTTAAAAATCAATTTTCGACTATAAAACTTTTATTTTCCAATAATAAATTTTACTTTTATTGCAAATTGATTATTTTTTACTTGAATATTCTATTTTCAGTGCAAAATATTGCTTCATGTCAAAATTTAAAATTTGTAATTTTTGACCCTCAAAAAACGACGACCTATAGTATGGAAAATATCATGAAAAATAAATTTTTTCCAAAATCAATTTTTATCATCTAAAATAACAGATATATTATAAAATAAGGCAAATTGGTAATAAAAATTCGATTTTTAATGTTAAAAAGGTTTTTTTATTATTTTTAAATTTCAATTAATAATTTAAAATCATGAAAAACTAATTTTCAGCTATAACAATTATATTTTCCAATAAAGAATGTTATTTTCAATGCGAATTGATTATTTCTTACTTAAATACTCGATTTTCAGTAAAAAATATTACCTAATTTTGAATTTTAAAAATTTCAATTTTTTACCTTCAAAAAACGACGACCTATAGTATGGAAAATTTCATAAAAAATCAAAATCTTCCAAAATCGATTTTTATCACCTATAATAACAGATATACTATAAAATAAGGCAAATCGATAATAAAAAATCCATTTTTAATGTTAATAGTTTTTTTTTATTTTAAAATTTCGATTAAGAATAAAAAATCAAAAATCAATTTTTGGCTATAAAAATTATATTTTTCAATAACGAACATTACTTTTATTGCAAATTGATTATTTTTTACTCTTATAGTCTATTTACAGTGAAATAAAATAAAATTTATATATATATACACTGACGCGCATAAGCCATGGTACACATGGGTAACAAGCAATTTATTGATATAATTCAATGTTAAATTAAAAAATATATTTAATTTAACGACTTCATTGAATTATTATCAATAAATTGCTTATGTTACCCACGTGTGCCATGACTTATGTGCGTCAGTGTATATATAATATATTATAAAAAATCGTACTATTCTTTTCCTTAATATTTCCATAACATTAAAGTTACAAATCTAATTTTTTAAAATTTATTTTGATGTAAATAAAAAATATATGCAAACTGAAATCAAAAATTTATAAAAAACTGATATGGTATCCACAAACATATATTTGTATTTACCTTAAAAATATATCTCAACTTGATAAATGTTCTGTATGTTTATTATGCAGGCGAATGGAGAATGAATATTTATTTGTCAATACGCATTGATATATATATATATATATATATATATATATATATATATATATATATATATTATAATATACACATATGCGTGCACATAAATATCTTTTATGTATTGCATACATGTATATTTACTCCCATCAACTGACTGTTCTCATGAGTAGTTTTTATCGTTAAATGTACTTAATCCGATAAAATATGTACAGCGCAAGTTGAATCGCAAATAATGTATACTAAAGTTTTATTTTAGTATTCGAAATTTGCATACTGCTTATTTTGTTTTGAACTTAACCTTCCAAGTTCATACTGAAAGATGTTTACATAATTGGAAGAGATAAACAATTAAAATTCACTGCTATGTTTTAATTACAGATACTATGCATGGAATTAATTTTCATTTAAACTGATAAAAACTAACTTTCGATTATTTTTTTTATATTTTTCACTTTTATCTATTTTCCAATTTTTTATATTTTTTCTTATATATATATATATATATATATATATAACGATAGGTATTTATTGTTAATTTTATTTATTTTATATAAAATTTTATCATTAATGAAAATTTGAAAAAATTAAACCATAATAAAAAAATCAATGTGAATTGAAATTAGAATAGATATTTAAAAAATTACAATGCACATATGAAAATATATATATATATATATATATATATATATATATATATATATATATATATATATATATATTAGAAAATTTAAGATATTGACTTACTATTTTTATCCCACCATAGTGTTAGTAATAAATATAAGAAAATTCAATAATTTTTTAATACCATTCGAATGTATAAATGTTTTCTACGAATTTAGAATCACAAATTAAGTATTGATAGGTCAAGAAAAATATTTTTATGATTTAAAATGAATTCACCCACGAGCTTATTGATATTTTAACATGACATTTACATTTAGTAATATAAAATTAAGTGTTTAACATAGTTTATAATCAAAATATTAAAACATATTTAATTGTTTTCTTTTTTTGTTGAAATAAATTATCAATATCATATCACCACTTACATATATTATATATATATATATATATATATATATATATATATATATATATATATATAAAATAAACTTACCAGCAACTCACGAAAAAATCGAAAAAAATGTAGGACTTACCTGAAACGAAAATTATAAAAAATTAATAAAACAATCATCAAAAAATAAATAATTAATAAAATTACATACAACATTTAAATAAACATATATTCGTAAATACAATAAATAAGTTTCTTAATAAATATTTAAAATATTAAAATTGTTTATATTAATTAATTAAAAATGTAATATAATTATTCATGATTTTTAATTTGGCATAAATTTTGATTCATTTATGACTACTTTTAAATTTACTTCTAGGGTAATTTTATGAAAAAATAAAATTTGAAAAATAATGATACGAATGACAAATATGGTATATAAAAAACACAAATATTAAATTTACACACTTTTCACTATTTAATTATATTTTTTATTGAATTTAAATAATTGCACAATAACTAACTAAACCAAAATATATAACTCGTAATTCAAACATATCACAATGTTAATAAAAAACATATTACTTACGTATATACACTACTACTATTTTTTTTATAACTTGTGGTATAAGAATGGAAATATGTATAAAATTAATAAATTTGTAATTATTAATATTTACTTATGCGATTTATTTACATTACCTAATAGTAAGTAATTTTCACGAACAACGTTTTTAATCAAATAACTTTTTATTTGCAAATTAGAATAAAACAGCAAATGATTTAATTATTTTACGAATATTTATACAACACTATGAAATAAAAATAATTTTGTGTTTATAAATATCTATTTACGTTTACACAAATGAACAATCTTTTTCTAAATAACATTTTATTGATTATTTACTTAATGAAATGTCTGAAATAAGGATAACATATATATAAATGTAAGTATTTATAGAAATAGTACAAAGTATTCGTTATAAAATCAATAATAGTCTGTAAACACTGACACATGAGATATATGTGTGTGTGTATGTACACATAAACACACACACACTCATGTATATATATATATATATATATATATATAAAACATTTAAAACTCGTTCAAATTAAATCTACATATGTTTTTCAAAATTAATATAAATTGTAATCGCTTTTTGTTACAAATATTAAATTAAAAATTTTAATACGCATGTAACACATATGAGCAAACAATATAAAATTAAAAAAAATATTATTTATACAAAAAAAATTTCAAATAAACTCATTTATCAATAATATGTCTATATATCTACTTTCTATAATTTAAAAACATTTTCTGAGTACATATCAAAAATTTAATAATAGATTTGTTTGTCTTTTTTTCTGACTAAAACTCACACTTATGCTATTTTTTAATTTATTAAATAGCTACAATTCACATAGAGCTAAACCAGATGTATGCAATGGATGTTCAATTACTTTTACTTTTTGTCCTTAAACATATATAACAGTATTTTTTTCTTGTGAAACCAGTATTAGTATATAAATAAATAAAATCAACTTTAAATATAAACATTCATCTATTTTTTTTTAAAAAAAATGACGCTACTTATATGTGTATTTAAGTAATCAAAACATTTCTGAATCAAGCTCCATAAAAGCTCACTTCAGAACAATTCTCTTCCCCACTGTATATTTTATAGACATCATGAATATTTAAATGCTATGCAATTAGATTCGCATATCAACACGTACGAATTTGAGTTCACAAAAAGGAAATATGCGTCATAAAGGACAAACAACATCTATTCAACGTTTAATTTATTCTACAAACATATTTAAGCCCATAGTTGGATACAAAATCATAACACTGAAATAGAAACTTCCTAGAACATCGACCTTAGTAACTTGACAGGTAAATATTTTTATATTAGAACTGAAAAAAATATTTATTTGATATTTTTCATTAAAACATATACAAACAACATTCGTAAAAATAATATAATTTATAATAAAAAATATCATTATCATCTTTATTTTGAACGAATAAGTTATTATCGACATTTTATAAATTAACTTAATGTTTTTTCAAACTTGGATACGAAAAAAAGTTTTATTATCAATCTATCGATTCAAGTTTTTCAATAAAAATAAATTTCGTTCATCAGATTCACTGCAAAAACCAAAATTAATTTAATATAACGATGCCTATATTTTTTTAATAACAAACTTTTACGTAGTGATGGTATTTTTTATGAAATTTTGTTATTATAAATATCTTTTGATAAATTTCAGTATTTTTTTCTAGAAGTAGATATTACTTTAAAAACTAGAATTAAAAAAAATAAATATAACAAAAAAACTTAACCGGATGTTTTGAACAGAAAGAAACGATTGCGATGTCATGGACTTGGTAAATTTGTACTTTGATGTTTGCAAAGACGTCTTAATCTTGTACAATCAAGTGTGGAACATACTTTACTGATAATAATATAAGAGTTTTGTTGTGTTCAGAAACATGTTTGCAAACAGTGTGTAGTTTGATAATAAAAAGAATGAACAGATACATATTGAGACTGAATAATCAAGTGATTATTTACGATCAGAGAATAATTGAAAAATGATACTTACAGTAGTTATATATTCAATAAATATTAGACTTTATATACATTAAAATAAGTAAGAAAATTTTTGTATAAATATATAATGAAAAAAATACTAACTTTCTATTATTATGTAATTATAATTAAAATAACATTTTTTTATATTTAATAATCCTAAGAATATCAATCACAAGAATAATTATTTCTAATTAGTAATTGAAATCCTAATACATATAATTAAATAATATTTGAACGATTCATTTATTTACCTGAATCTATCTATTCAATGCGAAATAGTAAACATGCCATTTATAATAAAGTTGATGTAAAAGCAGAGCAACAAAATATTTAGTAATGGAATTATCGATTGCAATAATAACCTTAGTTATAACACTAACCTTGAAAAATGTTACGATGATCCAGCTTCGCAACAGTATCAAACATACGCAGGATTAACGCATAACTAAATCCTTTCTAACGTTTTCCTCTTATTATTTCGTTTTGTATTGTTCTAAATTCGCACGTTGTTTCACATATATGAATTCACGTGTATCGTTCACGTGCTTCACATCATTTCAATATTGTTAGTACACATACAAACATGGAATTTTTAATTTAAATATAATAGGTAAATAATATATTTTTATCTCCTGTTATGGACTCATTAGACTGGTGTACAGTTGTACAAGTGAATGAGTTGTGTGGATTTGGAATTTGTATCTATCATATATTAATTATATGAGAGGTATTTTTAATTTTTTCTTTGTTTTATTTAATGACGTATTTAGTAATTTTTATTATAATGTCGTTTATTTCAAATATGTAACAAAGAATACTAAAATTATTTTAAACTTGAATATCATTCGAAAAGTTCTCAACTAATATAAAATCGTGTACGAAATTTTGAAATTTTTCAACAATATAAAATTCCATATTCAGTATGACTGAATGTGCGATTTCAGATTCATCTGTCAAATAGTTTGGGTTTGATAGTTAGTTAAAGAAAGCATGACGAGTATTTTTGCATGAAATGGGACAACTGAGAAGGACATTGTCATTACTTTCACCAATAAGAATGGTTTGTTAATAAAAAAAATAAAAATCGATTATCTACTTTTTTGTATTGACTAAAATGAATAAAAAAATTTCTACATTTTAAAGATAACCTTTTTTCACAGTGAACGATTATTAGTAGGAATACTTTTTTAAACTTATTAATAAAATAAAAAAATATATTAATAAAATCATTTTAAAAATTATAAAATTATCGATAAGTATAAAATGCTAATATAATACCCAGTAATTTTTAATTAAAAATAAGCACATATTATTATTTTTTTGCAAATTATTAAAAAAAATATAAATATTACTTCTAAATATAAATATAAATTTTTAATTAAAAATTACTGACGATTGATGAAGTGGTAGAAATTTCAACTGAATAAAAATATAGTATTTTAATCAGTTAATTGGAAATTCGAACTCTGCTAAATAAATGATACCAGAGAAAAAATTATATTTATATTTAGAAGTAATATTTACATTTTTTTAATAATTTGCAAAAAATAATATGTGCTTATTTTTTAATCATTTATATATCAATAAAAAATAATTTTATTCCAGTTAAACTGTCTTACTTAACTAAAATTTACAAACAGAATTATATACCCAAAAAATTAACAAAATTATATTTCGAACTCCATGAACGGATGCAAATATCATTTCATATGACAAACACTTGTCAATTTCATTTTTGGTTATAGTCGATGCATTATTCATTGCTGATTGATATACACTGACGTGTTTAGTGTAACATCAAAGCAGCAAATAGGCTTTAGTTTCATTTTTTTTATTAATTTTACACTGCATCTATTTTAAAAGCTGACATTAAATGTGCGTAGGCATTTTACGCCCACAAGAAATATGGTAAACATTTAACACTATTTTTTTCATACACAGACATAATGTATTTTTTTAATTTCGAACCAAACTGAAAGTAACGTGTCATGAGTTTACATTTTTATATATTTCGGTACATGAAATTAAGACTGACATTTCGATCGCTTTCTTTCAACATTTTTAAAACGAAATGTATATTCTACCTTTACTTCAAAATTGTTTCAATTTTGACGAACATGAAACGCAGTTTGAAATTACTGAAGAGTAAATTTTGTATTACAGAATTTTACAAATACTGTTTCATATAATGTTTTATATTATTAATTCTCTGAATTGAAAACATCATTTTAAACACTGGATTTTAAAATTATTTAATTCGATAAAATGAAAATAAAATTATATATTACATATTTATTTCATTTTCAAAATCAATAAATATTTAAATATATCTAAGAAAAAAACACTATTGAAAAATTTAAAATGAATTGTCTTTTTTAAAAAAAATCTATGGTCAATTTGAAGAAAAAAATATATCTACAGAATATAAATATTTTAATTTTTATATAATAAAATATTCAAATATTTCTCTATTTTATACACATTTAAGTAATAAAATAATTTTAGTATTGTCTGAAATTATAAACATTGCCAAGAAATGTGCCAAATATATATTGCAGTATAAAAAAATATAGTATCGATATTTTTCTCGTACTAGACATTTTTATTTGTTTTTCCGCATCAGTTCTGTACACTAAGAAAACATCAAATCAACACAATTCGATAATGGCCTCTTCAAAATACACATAACAGTACAAAGAACCAGATCGACATCGTAATAACGCCTTTGCAATAGTATGTTTTATTGCTTCCGAAAACGTAGGATATTATCTGAAATCCGAAACGTCGAGATAATGTAGCGCTATTTAGTAACGAATTTAATCTTATATCTATAATTGTTTGAGATTTTGCAAGGATTTTCAATATGTGTCATAATAAAATTTGTCACCATTTTGTAGATAATTATTTATCGTTTTATAAAATATATTAGCATTATTGTATTTCATAATCTTAGTACTGCAAGTAATTTACTTTTACTTATGTTAAACACTTTTTTTGTTAATACACATTTTAGTACTTGTATTTTTATCTTCAAAACTTGGCATATTTCTTTTATAAATTCTTATGATGTTGGAAAATGATTTATTACTATGTATAGTAAAAGTAATAATACAATCGTGTTATTAAATAAATAGTTAATAACACTTAATTCTAATATAGAAATGTTTTAATTTTTAAAAATGAAACTTGTAATTATCATATTTATATAATTGCTTAAAATAATTCAAAATCTTAAAATTCACTCCATATATAACTAATATTTTCAATATGTTAATTGTAAAAAAAAAAACGTTAAATTTTAATATTAAAATAATTAAGTATTAAAAATAAAATAAATTCAAAAATTAGTTATAATCTTTAACATAAATATTTATTGAAATTCAAACAGTTTTAAATTAAATAATCAATTTGTTTAAATGATAAAAATGTTGATATTAATAATATTTGAATAAATATTAAAATTTTATTTTAAAAAAATGATTAATTATTTCTGAATATTCATTGTATAAAATGCATATTTTTTAAAAATTTGAAATTCAATTAAAAAATATTTATAAATACAATAAAAGGATTTATTGTTTTAAAAAATCAATTCTTTAATTTAATAAAATTTTCGCTTTTCAATCAAAAAATTAAAACAGAAAAAATAATGTAAAGTACTGCCAAAAAATACTATCAATCTAATAATGACAGAATGAGCATCGAAATGTATATTAATGGAAAAGATAAATAATAAAATATTATTGAATACTTTTATAAAATTTTGTTGTATATTAGAAAAATATGCGTTCAAGGTTATATTTTATTACTTATTTTTTTATTTTCTACCAAATGTTACAGCGTTTTTAGAAACATTGTAACAAGAGGACAGAAATGGAAGAAAGAAACTATAAATATTTATTTTATAATTACAGAGAAAAATAATTTCATAAAAAATTTTAAATATATATTCAGTATAGTATTTTTTATAATTTTATTTTTATAAATGACATTTAACTAACAATTAATTTAAATACGTAATTAATTAAAAATTTATTTTATTTAAAAAAAAATTCAAATAGATATTATAATTTGAATTATCAAATAGATAATTCAAATTATAATATTTAAATATACATTTGTACTTTTCAAGAAATCTTTTATAAACTTAAATTTTCTTTTCAAGTGTTAGTTTCTTTTGAAATGGACGTCAATCGAGTCCTATAAATAAATACAGATATCTCTGTTGTACGTATACATAATATTAAATTACATATTAACACAATGTCAATAAACTTTGAATGAATGATCGTCACAAAACTGTCGAGTCATATATGTTTTACAACTTGACAAATAGACAATTTCCAATTGTTGCATAAAAATTTGTATGCGTTGACGAATTCATTTACTAAAAGTCAATGTACATCAACACAAACAATATTTAAAACAAGTTAATGAAAAATTACTGAATGAATACCGTCCAACCAAACGAATTCCTATGAAGAGATTTATGTCTATTTCAAAGAACAAGAATTCTATTAAATCTGTAGAAAATGTTTTCTTGCTGTGTTACGTTCGCACGTGCAATAAACAATAGGTTTAAAACACACGTGTTGATTAATTCACAAAATACGCTTACGTTCCTTCTCTCTATTAAAACATCAATTAATTCCGTTTCTGTTCCTGTCGTTCAAAAAAAAAGTATCTTTTTTAATTAAATATTTAATTTTGACTTTAATCCTGACATAACAGAGAATATTTTAATAAACGCTGTTTTTCAGCCTACATTTAAATACATTTCAAATGTTACATTATTACCATTTAATCCCCAACACGTCAAATGTACAATTGCGAATTTGACGAGTGGAATGACCTTTATAAATACACTGAGCTGAATTACGGATTGCTTGAAAGAAATACGAATTTTCTAAAAATAAAACGTAGTGAATGTTTTATTAAAAATATTCGTATATTGATAAAAATAGATCGTACCGAAATTTTCCATAATTTTGATATTTAATATCGAAATTGTATTAATCCGTTTATACATTTTTTTTCTTTGATCTTATAACATGTCGGCTTGTACCAGTTTTTTTAAACGAAATCGACGTGCTTATAACTGATGCCGTAGAGAAAATGACAACGTACAGACATAAATAACACAAATAGTGACACGTGACAAGAACTGTTTTATATATAAATGTTGACAGGTGAAAAAAGTCGCACATTTTTTTGCAATTAAATACTATATGATGAGATTACCGGACATATTTCTTGTTTATAGGTTAAGATTGTTAATACGTTTCATATGCCTGATTGAATTTGTACAAAATTCGATGAAGTGTTAACTCGAATGTTTTAAGTTTGTATTTTAGTTTCAAAAGATAAAATCTTGTGTACATAAATTGGCTTTCTCGGACGATTATTTCAGTATGCAAACATAGCTTTTATTCGTTACCACAGACAACAAATGTAGAATAAATATTAGAAAAATATTTATAAACAGATATTTATTTGAAAATTCTTATTTGTTAATACACTGATTAATTGTTTAAATTATTAATTTGGATAAACTATTCTAACAATTTGAAAAAATATTTTTACAAATAAGAAAAATTCAAATATACGATCAAGTGATTTTTTAAAGCTTAGAAAATATATTAAAATAAAAAATTAACTTTTAAAGTTTATAAATTATAGAAAATAACATTAACTTTCTTAAAATTACAGCTATTAGTAGAAAAGAGAACGAATTCTTATTCTAACATAATATATTTTTAAATACTTACAAAAATATATACAAGAATACATGCCTCTAAATTTAATTTATTCTAGTCCCGTACTTATTTATTTTCGTTGGAAAACTTCATACGAATATCAGTTTAAATTGCCCAGAAATACCAAAACAAACCCCAAATCTACGGCTGTATAAACATATTTATTTGAATACGAGATTTACATTTGACCATAATTATTTGAATTTTTATACCTACTTCCATCTAGACTAAATTGAAAACTGCAACAACACATGTTCTCGTTTTAGACTGACATGAACGAGAAGCTATGAAATGGCAAACATAATCTTTGCATATGTAATAAAAACAATTTAAGTTGTCTGTACGGTTTTACAAATATAATTCATGGTAATAGAAACAGTTTTCACCTATTACATTTTATTTTATTTTCATAATAAGTAGAACAAAATATCAAATGATATTTTAACCTAATAATAAAGTTTCTTCTTGCTTATTTAATATAAGTATAAATGCTGTTTTTTCAACCTAAATATGTGTTGGCATCAAAAGTTCAAAATAATATTAGTTATTTTTTTAACTTGCGCTTTTGAACATACAGTAAAATTAGAAAACATCTGCATGTGTATGAAATATTGCACATAATAAAATACAGTATTTATGGTATTAAAAAAAATCATATTTGCATTTTACACAGCATTGAAAAAATCTAAAATTTAGATATTTATTACATAGTTTCAACTAAGAATGGAATTTAATTAAATTAGACAAATTAATTTAAATACTCGATGAAATTATAAATTTTATAGAAATAGTGAATTTGTTTATAAATTTAAATATGGATAAAGAAGAAAAAATGAAATCAATCATCGTTTTATTTAATTTTTTATACATCAGATAATTTCATGGACATTGAAACACATATTTTAGTATTGCGTACTTCCAAGAAATCAAAAAATATATATAATGTTTTAAATATAGGTTACCTTAAAATATAAATACTAGTGTTTTATACGACTCATAAAATCGTTTGTAATAAAACCTGTTATATTAAATTTATATGTATGTACAAAAATGATTTGCTTCAAAAAATATGTAAATGTCTAAAAGAATCGGTAAATTTCTAAAAATAAAATTCCAGGTAAATTCTAGTTATTTTTGCCACACAACCGATATGTTTTTGCTTTTTTGTAGATGGTTTGATAATTAAAACGCATTTGATTTGATTTATTTACGATCGATTTCAAATAAATTGCTTATTTTAAGCATTAAAGAATAACATACATAAACTGAACGATTAGCGACGAGTGCACGATTTACTTAATATTTCGTAAATATAAAAAAAACATTCATAGTACGATGTAGAATAATAAAATAACAAGTGTATTAATAGAAATACACGTGTAGAAATTAATTATTTAACTTTCAAGGTAACTGTTCTTTCCAGTAATTTTTAAATAAAATAAACATTTTTTAAATAACACGAATGGTAAACGATGAAAAATGTCATTAATGTACACTTTTATATATATATATATATATATATATATATATATATATATATATATATATATATAACATAAATGAGTAAGTTATAAACAAACAAAATTATATACTCTAACTTTTAATTAATAATTAAAATGTTAGTATGTTATTATGTTATTTGATTACATTTAAGATACAACAAAATACAAGAACTGAACTTAATTTTATTGACCGAGATATATTTTTCAACGTGTAATTATATTACAATTAAAAAGTTTTGAACAAAACTCGTTTAGAAGTTTGCATACACTACGAATTATGAAAATTAATTTTCAGAAAAAATGTGTCGTATGAAAACGAAAAAGAATGGTAATTTATAATAAAGTTTGAGAGTTCACTGAAACAATTTATATGAAATAATTAACATTTCTATTAAAGTTCGGAAATGTTTGTCAAAATTATAACAGTGTATAAAATAATAATTATATTACTGAAATGAAAGATGATTTTTTTTTAATTTGTGATATTTCCGTTAACACACACACACACACACTCACACACACACACATATATATATTTACATAACACGTTAATTATTGACTTAACAAAACTCAAACTTGAAAATATAAGATAAATATAATTTCATATAGTCAGTACTCAGCTTCATGTTCGTAAGTTCGTTAAAAATGAAATTATAGACTATAAAATTAATAGTAATATATTAATACTGTAATTAAAAACACACAGAGATTCATTTATTATAATCACGTTTTTTTTTAAAAAAAACATTGGGAATAATTTTGTGATTGGATTTAAAACTAATTCATAATTGGAAAAAATAACTAAATATGAATAATTAAATACTAGTATTTTATTGTTAAAAATTTCTATCAAAAATTAAACTCATTTAAATAAAAACACAAAATATTTTTGGTGGATTTTGTGATCCTAGGTACAATTTATCAAAGGTAAAGTTTTTTATTTGATATAAATAGTTTTTGAAGGAGTGGAAGTTTTGTGCATGATTTATAGAAATAAATCCTTCTTTCTAGTTTTATTTTCTTGCTAATTTCAAAAAGTTTATTACACTTCATTTGGATATCCGCATAAAATTATTTACTTATATAAAATAATCTTAACATTTCCAATAATCCACATGTAATAACGAAACAAATAAAATAAAAAAGTTTATTACAACAAAAGTTTTATTACAAGAACTGATAGGATTGCGCAGTACGAAAAATAAATAATAAAAATAATTGTTTCCAGACTTGAAAGTAAGTGTAATAATTGGTTAAACGTACAGTTGAATTTATAAAATTAAAAACATGTTCATTCGCTTACGTTTCACTGAAAAGAGAATAGTCGAGGGATTTATCTTAAAAACTATTGTCTATACTGGCTTTTCTTAACGGACGTCAGAATAAGAAAAATCGTACACATGGGAATTGCGATACAACACATACGTAATAGCAATGGGGAAACATTTTAAATAAGAAATTCACAATTGTTTAAAGAAATAATCCATAGTATAAATAGTCTTTGGAAAGAAATCAAAAAATAAAAATCTCTAGCCATTTAGAAAATAATGTGAGTATTATTAAAGGTTAATCAATTTTATCTGTCTGAACTGCAAAAATAAATAATCAAAAATACTACAAACACATTCGATGCTTTATTAATAATTCAAAAAATATTTACATACTAATAATTTATAAAAACTGTATTTTACAAATTACTTTTTATTTATTTGGATTTATGATATTAATATGATTTTACTTTCAATATCATTTTTCTAATACAACATTTGAATATGCAAATCAAAATTTTTATTAAGTTTCTTTTTTATTATCAATTTTTTATGAATTGTAAAAATTGAATATATTTCGATTATAATTATTTATAAAGTTTTTAAAAAATGAAGTTATTTTTTATTTATTTGGTATTATAAAAATATTTAATTCTGATTTGATTTCAAAATAAAGAAATTTAAATGCCGATTTAATTTTAGTTCGAATTTTAAAAATAAATACTAATATCGTTATTTAAAAAATATTCATTGCTTTGTTACTATAATATATTTTATGTGTGAGTTACTATATAGGATCATCCAAATGTGACGCCTAGATTTGTGTTTTATTAAAAAGAAATAAAATAAACTATACACACGTTTCTTTTTAATAAAATACAAATCTAGGCGACACATTTGGATGACCCCATATAAATAGTTTTAATAATTGAAAATATTTCGATTTCGATAACTTATGAATAAATAATTTCAACAACTCATGAATACATAATTTAATTTTTTTTTAACTGAAATTAAAAATGACCTTATTGATGATATAGTTTTTTAGTACAAAAACTGACAGTACAAATTAAAATACTTCATTCTAATTCATAATTAAACCTATATTTACTACAAAAATATTTTTATTTAATTTTAAATGAACAATTTTACACAAATGTATTATTACTCCAAAACCATAAAATATTTAAAAAAATGTTCAATAATTACTTGTTTACTTTTCATTTGTGTGAAAGTAAATTTTCCATAATTCTAAAATAAACACTTCAAATAAACAAGTTAGTAAATATCTTTACAATCTAATTGTAAAATAATTTAAAATTGATTTTTGTAAAAATACATAATACAGATTAATTACACTCCTTTGTTGTGGCGGTCATATCAAGCAAAATATTATTTATTTTTTTATTCCATTAATGAAAAAAAATGTATTGAAAACAGTCAAGGTCACTTCATGGTACGTTTAACCATTTTTAACGCCCACTTGGTTCAACCACGATATTCTTAGACAGATACCATATATAGAAACTTAGCTATTATTATTTTTTTATATATAATAACGTAGGCAGTTTCAGTATGCTTGTGATGATTCATTGTTCTATGCGACTAATTAATATACATTTTTTTTTGAACTAGTACTTAATAATAGTTTACAGCGATATTTGGTACAAAATAAAAAATCATGTGTAGATTTCAAATCTTGATTGACCGTTTTAAACGTGTTTATTACCATAACTAATTAAAGTATTAATTAAACATTGGCCATGTTCATAAAATAAAACTATTTATTATAATCACTACAATTAGCATTTTTAAACGTATAATTTTATATTTTTTATAATTGTGATCGTGTCACTTTTTATTAATTTATTTGAATGTGTAAATATCTTAACTACTTACTGTGATTTATTTGGTGTATATAAATAAATATATATATATATATATATATATATATATATATATATATATATATATAAATACATATGCATGTTCTTTTTACATGTTGTAATATGGCGCTATTATAAAAAAAACTGTGTAATAAAGATAATTATTAACAGTTTTTATAATTTACCTAATTTGTACTGAATGTATTTTTTTAATTAAAATTGATATCGATATAATGAATAAATCTAATATTATACTACACAAACAAAAATTTAAATTTTATTAATAAATAACAGATAATTCTTTGTTACATTATTTTAAAAGTATCTTTATTAAAAATAACTTGATTAAAATTTACCAAGAAATATTTTTCACTAAAGAAATGCTTTTATCTCTAGTGAAATAACAACTAATTAATCCGTATTATTTTTTTCCAAAAAAAAGTTCAGTTCAAAAAATATACATAAAATATTATTTTTTTTACAAAAAATCAATAATGTAAAAAATAACTGATTTGATTTTTGGTTGAAAGAATTATGATTATATTGTATTTTTTTTAATGCACTTAGATTTTTTGTACAATAAACAAAATTATTACTACAGCAGAATTTTTAAAAACGCAAAATTAAAATTTTTACATCATTTTGCTAAAGAAATGTTCAGTAAAATATGGTAGTTAATTATAAGTTTATTTTTAAGTGAAAAAAATGAATCTTTTGTTATTAAATAAACAATTACTTGTAATTCTATTAATTTATAAAATAGTACTTATTTCATGCAAAAAAAAATAATGAAAATCGTATTTTTACTATAAATAACAGTTGTGGTTTTATATTGTACTTGAGAGGGTAAATGGTTTAATTATATTTTATTTTTAGTACAAATAATTTTTTTTTATAAAATAAAGTATACAAACAAAATCTAAAAAAATGCAATGTTCTTTTTTGAATCATTTTATTTATATTATTTCGAGCATGAAAATATACTTTTGTAAAAAATGAAAAAATATGTCTATTCTATTTAATTTCAAACTGTAAACAAATTTATTTTAAAAACATCTTTTCAAAAATACATATTACTAAATGTTCATATAAATGTTAAATTATTAAAACAACAAAACGTAATTGATAAATTAAATATTTTTTATAGTCATTCATTATTCTACAAAGTAGACTTGACGTAATTTAACTTTATATTTAAATTTGTTTTGAATAACAGAAATACACTTTTTTTAAAAATATTACACACACACACACACACATATATATATATATATATATATATATATATATATACACATGTGTGTGTATGAAAAGCGTATAATCGACAATAAAGAAAAACCATCTATTTAAAATTTTCTGGTTAGTTTAATTCAAAGTTAATAAATTTCTTTGTTCGTCCTAAGAAGAAAAATGCTTTTCATTTATTCAATTTAATATTCACAATGGGATGATAAAAACGTACCATTTTTTCGTATTATTCTTTTCATAGTGTGTATTTTCATTAAGCTCGAACTTTCAGAAACATTTCCAGTATTGTGTTTATTTAATTCTTTTATCATTCAAAAAATTCATTGAAACATTAATTACGTCAATAAGTGCAAATATTACATAGAAATTATAAAGTGCAGAAATCGATTCTTTCTAATTTGAGCTTTTTGAACGAACATTTTTTTGTCCGTCTATTTTTTTTAAATATTATCTTTATAGAATGAATAATAACACGAGTGTTAGACATGAAAATATTTTTATGTTTTATATACAGAAAAAAACATAAAATGAGAGATAATTCAAATAATATTACTTTTTATATATTATATATACATATATGCAAGATAAAAAAAATAAAATGGAAGATAATTTCAATAATATTGTTTTAAATATTAATTATATATTTTATAAAAAATCCGTTGATGTCTGCGTAATTGACACAGTACTCTCATCTAATTATAAACACTGGTGGCAAATAAAATGTCTACTATTTTAATTTGAACAATGCATAAATAATTATATCTGGAAGTGACTTTCACGTGTTACTTCCATCGGTTTACATGTTACAGTGAATCCATGTAATGTCACGTGTACTTATATCCCAAGGTATTTACATTTTCACCTATATAACATCAAGTCATATACATATATTAATTTTATATTATAATCAATATCAAATGTTTGTTACTCTATTAGGATGAATCACATACAAAATATTTTTATATGTTTTTGATTTAAAATCATTCTGTAAAATTTCTTCAATGTCACCGTATTGGCCCATCGGAAATTGGATATTTTTAATGAATTCTAAAACCATAAAAGTTCATTTAAAATAAAATTTATTATTTTAAATTTACATAGAAAAGCTCAATCCACTATTTGCTTAAATACTATGACAAATTCACTTTAACACAAATAATCATGTAAATCATCGTTAGAATATTTTGAAATGTGCATCAGCGAATAAAGTGAACAATAAGTGATTATTGAACACTGTTATAAAATCTTGTAATTTTGAAGTATGTAATTTATTTGTATTTAAATTATTCAATATAAATTTAACAATTAGGTGTAAATAAACTTGCATTTATCTAATAAAAATATAAAAGAATTAATTAATTACATTTGTGTAAACAATTAATTCCTCAAAAGCATTTTAACTACCGACTTGTTGATATATGTTTTTGAATTAAAAAATAATTAAGATTTTAGAAGTGGTAATCTGTTAGATACAAGTTTAATAAATAACTTTGGCTGAAAAAAAGTCTATACCATAGATAATAAATAATTGACATACCCATGATTTCAATATATTATAGTATTTTTCTAAATATATATTGTATGTATGTACACTTATTTATTTTGATTTTATTTTGTACTATTTCTTTATATACAATATATATTGAAATATATACTTAGATACAAGACGCTAAAAAAACATAAAATAAATTTATTTCATTTTGGTATCTTGGTTGAATCTTATTTATCATTTCAGTGATGTATTGTAGTTTTTTGACTATGTAATAGAGTAATAATAGAATATTAGACTCTGTTTATTATTTATTAAATGTTTCTTCTTATAACATGTTTAAGAAATATAAAGTACTTCTTTACGTTTATACCTTCAACAAAATTTAAAAAAACAATACTAATTGCTAGTCAGAAAATAGTATTATAATTTTAATGAAGTTTTGTTTTCCTCCTACAACATTTATTAAAATATATGTTACTTTTATCATAACACCTAAAGTACTTTTTGCAGGTCAATGAATTTATACTCGAATGATAATTACGAAATGATTGATCTTTAATTTTAAAAGACAATGGTTGTGATTCTATAATGAAAAAAATTTATGATTTAAACACAAGATTTTTTAAAACATTTTTATTTATAGAATATTTATAATTTTTCGAAAAAAAGTATGGTTCTTTCTATTTTTATTTCTTATATATTTTTTTTATATTTTGGATGTAATATATATATATATATATATATATATATATATATATATATATATATATATATATATATAAAGTTTTCAGTTACAATTTCATTGCATCAAAACGAAAAACTGAAATACTATGACAACCATTCATTGACGATAAACAAAGCAATGATTCAACAAGTATATAATAAATATTGAAATTATCAGAATGAAGAGGAGCTTAAAAAATGACTGACCTGACAAGAAGGCAATTAAGTGCATGAACTTGTGCGACGACGTAAAAAAAATTGTCTGAAGCGTACAACGAAAATAACACAATAAATATAATACGAAACGTACTAGCGAAGAAAAGTACATCATTTTACAGTTACATTTGTCGTTAAATTTAAGTCTTTTCACGTTAGTATTTTGAGTAATATATATATACACGTGGGTTATAATCTATGTCTAGTGACCCCGACACAAAAAATTAATAATTTGTACTTGAGATGACTTTTTATATCGGCACTTTGAAATTGAAAGACAGTACACAAAATCCGATTTCAATGTACCGTATTTGATACAATAATAACTGTTTTTTAGATCTTATTGATACTTGCATATGACATGTGATTATCATACATTATTCATTGTCTGTACATAAACTTATATTTAAGTCATTAATTTTAATCTTTAAAATGTCAACTAACAATATATTATGTAGGTGTGAATGAAACACGAAATTTAGACCGAACTGAAATGATTTGAATCAACTTATAACAAGAAACTAGATAAACATAAATTAAAATTTATTAGAATGATACTACAAAACATATGTTTTTAATTTAAATAATTATTTATTACAAGATTATTAAAAATAATACGCGTGGCTTACAACAAATATTCAGGTTGTATAAATTTATATCGAACAAAACTATAATTTCTTATATTTTTTTTAATTTAGTAATTTTTAGAAAAAGATATAAAATAAAGAAATTGTTATAAAATGTAACATTACAATTTATCACATGCTTTCAGTCAAATTATGTTTTTTATTTACATTGTTAATACATATGATTAAGATATGTCAGTTTGGTGATAATGGTAGTTTTTAATAAAAAAAATATCACCTGTCATGTAACTTTTTTTAATCTAAAAATACAAAAGGGACTGTTTTTAGAATCAAGATTACAATTCACTTCATATTTTAATGCTTATATTAAAAATATTTTATTATATAATTTTCTTCTTTAATTTTATGATTATACAAACTTTTCTAGAATAAGGCAGCTACTTTTTGAAGTTTTATTTAACAATAAAAAAGTTAGTTTATTATTGTTAATAAAACTGATATACAAGTCTAAGGATATATATATAAAACATAATTTGTCATACTGAATACTATTATTCATATTGATCTTCAGTAAAGGATTTTAAATTTTGAATAAAATAGGGAATAATTAATTAAAATCGTTTTGTATTAAATCCCATGATATCAAAATTTCAATCCTAAATAAACATTCGGTTTATGGTTATTTATTTTTTGTTCATTTTCACACTGTGTATATTTTTTTAAAAAATGGTTTTAAAATCAAATATTATTATAGTAAATAACCAAACAAATTACAATAGTATACATTTTAAAGTTATCAAAAAATGAGATTTATTTTTTAAATTTAATTACAAATTTATTTAAAATTATATTAATTTAAATAATGTAAGTTATCATTATATTCAATAAATTTATCAAATTTTTGAATAACTTCTAAATAATAAAAGTATAGTACATATGTTACAATTTTTTTTTCATTTTTTAAAATATAGTTTTATATTTTCATGCATTTAAAAAAATATAAATAAAAGAAGCAACATTAGATATTTGTGGAATATTTCTTCCTTCTAATGGTTCCTATGAGGTATAAATTTAACATGTATGTATATACAATATGAAAATATATTTGATAATTTTATAAAATATTTAAAAAAATGATAATTAAAAAAATATTGATATTTGCTAAATAAAATCGATTGGGACGTGTAAATAAAAAAAATAGTCTTTTAAATATATTTTCTGAAATATAAATTATACATATATTTGGATAACAAAATCAGAATATTATTTGAATTAATATATAAGTTTTAATCAGAACAATCGTTACGTTTATATTGTAAAGAATAGAAATATTATCACACAGTTATAATTTCTGTATGTGAACAAAATGACCTCCTATTTAATAACGTACTCTGATAAAAATCAATACGTGAATCTTTACAAATGAATAAGTTGTTAACTTTCGAATATGCCTGGTATGTTTAAATGGTATGTGGGCTAAGTACGTCAGATTAAATCCAGATAATAAAATAATGAATGAAGTAATCGAACTACAGATGAGAACATGTATTGCACAATTAATTTGGCATCGTGCGAAAACATCTTAAAGATGATGATTCATTGATTGCTGATGGATGTTTGTTATATTTATATATCGTTTTTACGCAGTTTGTGCGCGGCTCTTGTTTTGTGAAAGTATATAAATATCATAAAAATATACGGAATATTTATAACCGGAAAAATATCTTTCCAGTAAGAAATATCAGTTAACTATTTTAATGCTCTATTAAGTTATTTGTTCATTCGCGAATTTCACTTAAAGTCTAATAATAGTTTTTATAGAAGATTCAGCACATCTGTGTATCATTAATTATCCTGATAACCGCTTATTATATGTTTAAACTACATGTTGGAAATAGAATGTTTTATCTTTTTTTCATATTAAAAATAACACTCGTATTTTTATTTTTATTCACTTTGATATTATAAATGGAGTCAACAAAAAATACCGACATTAAATCTATTAAAAGGACATTCATCTTTACAACATATTTCACGGAATATGAACAGAACGCGCACAAATAAACAAGCAGCAACTACCAGACAGGTATGTTGATAGTTGTGCATGTAACTATTGTTGTATGACGACAAGCAATTTATTTCAATTGATTGTGGCGCCGATGAATTAAATCCAATAGGCATAGCGTCAATGCTACACGAGGCGACATATTACAAGCAGTTATTTCATTTCCTTTTCAAGTCTTTTATAAAAGAACTATCGAAGTTGAAATGAACATACAATAAGAATATATATTACAGTTAAACTTTAATAAACACTGTATGCATGTTGTGCAAGGCATGAATATTATTTAAAAATAAAAATGTTATTTCTGTTAGACATTCATTCGAATTTTTTAAGTAAAAATCACTGAAATGTAAAATTGAAATCTATGTTCAATACAACAGTTAACATAAAGTAACATCGACTTTTTTACTAAATAAAATCTACTAAAAGGGAATAACAAAAATATTTAGAAAGGGAGATTTTTTTATACCAAAAAATCTTATACTATACAATTATAAGATTCATTTGTGTTAATATGAATTTTTCATAGTAACAATTATATTTATTCAACTAACGTTTACGACTCAAATTTTAAAAAAATGCATGAAAATGAATTAAAAATTAAATCAAATTCAAAATTGTATTTCTTTTGATATAAAAAAAATAATTAAATTACATATTTGTACTATAATTTTTTTTGTGGTAAAGCATGTAATTTTTTCAACAGAGATCATTTCATAACTTAGAGAACTATTTTTCTAATCATTTATTCTTTGAATGATTCCTTTTAAATAAACTGTATTTTTTATTTATATTCAATATTTTATCCACACCTTATTATTTAATAATATACACAATAATATATTACCAAAATATTTTAAAACTATATTCGTATTACTTATTAATTAATCATAATATTATTTCTTAATACCAACGAAAATTTTTCAGATATGATATGATATAAAAATACATTATTAAAAAAACCGTTCTGAAAATAGTATCGAATTAAAATTCGTATCAAGAAGCAAGAAAAAAACACTCCTTATATATAAAATGTAAGCGTCATTGACGTCATGAAAAGTCAACGTCGTCAGAGTGAAATCAAGTGACGGCACGTGCGAGTAAATAAAACTTTGCTGTACGTAGCATAGTCTGACTTTAATGCGGACTTCGAATATGACGTCATACAGAAACAGTACCGTATATGTGCAGATACTTTAAGATCGATTGAGTATTTTACTTAAATCTAAAAATGTATTCGTTGATAAGAGTTTATCAAGTTCAAATGTACAGAATGAAGTATATTTGATATCAATATAAATAAGAAATTATTATTTTACTTTATTGTTCAAATATTTATTTTTTAATTGATGTCACTTGCAATGATAACTTTAGGGTTTTCCTCAATTTCAATCACTTGTAAATATTAAAGAATACAAAAATATACATGTTTTTATTTTATTGTTTATTAATTTCTACTTATCATACATATGAAAACACAAAAATAAATAAATAATTAAATAAAAGTAAAACTGACATAAAAACAGTTATTGATGTAAGTAAACAACCGTTTATTTAAAAATCAAAGATATCGTAAACAACCACTT
>CP092090.1:7617500-7720000 GCA_029203775.1 Neoneuromus ignobilis | reverse complement strand
GTGTGTATGTACGAGTATGTATAAAGGTATGATAAAAAGTATTTTTTTAGGTTGGTAGAATTTTCGATAGGGATTTAATTTTAAGTTCTATCACTTTTAAATTTCTCTCTCTCTCTCTCTCTTTCTATATATATATATATATATATATATATATATATATATATATATATATATATATGTAATATATAGCAATTTAATCTAAACTTACCAACCAATGAAAAATAAAGAACACTCACCTGTAATAAAAACTATTATGAGTTTGAAATAATTAAATAATCAATTTAAATTATAATACATATTTAATAAATTTTCCAAAAAAAAATTTTTGTACATTTATATATATATATATATATATATATATATATATATATATATATATATATATATGTATGTATGTATGTATGTACATACAACCCCATACATAAAATACAATTAATAATAAATAATATTAAAGAAAACATTTTTTTTGAATGTTCACTGTATGGTCACATTTATCATATATTTCATTAAAATTTTATACTTAAGTATCTATCTTTTTTATTTAAATTATCTGTCAAGCTACTAACAAATTTGAATCGTTTAAATGCCAAGAACCAAATTAATGACGATTGGCGCCAATTTTATAACACAAAGATAAAATATAAAACATAGTGAACAATATTATATATATATATATATATGTATATATATATATATATATATATATATATATATATATATATATATATATAATTTTTTTATACAATACATTATAAAATAATTTACATTTAAATTTCATCATACAATTTTTTTAATAAAATTATGAAAGTTAAAATACAGATTCAAAAATTATCTTTTCCATTATAAATAATAAAACATTTTTTAAAAATATTTCTATGATAAAATTTATTATTGCCTTATATTTACAAAGATATTGTACACAACCAGACAAAATACAACAAAAGAAATTGAAAATATATAAAGAAGGTAACATACATATCAATAATAATAAACAAAAGTAACAATTCTCTTTAAAAAAAAAAAACTCAAACGACAAAAAAACGAACTTTTTTTCTGCATATAGCAAACTATATACAAAATAAACAAATATTGAGGACGAAATAAATAACTCTATTTCTGATAAAATAGATACAAGTGCGTCTGTTCGAAAATTGCGTCTAGAAAGATCAAGGTTTTCATTGAATAATATTTCAGAGTGCGTGGGCTATGTTTGTTTTCTGGCTTTTTCTCAATATCACTAACGGAAAAGGAATATTGTCAGTAAAAAAATATTAGAAGAAAAATATTAAGAATGTGCGTATGAAAAATGCAACGTTATCTAAAATTCTGAACATCTTTTTTGGTTATTATGAAAATCGATTTATGTGAAAATGTACTTACATTTATCGTTCAACACTTGTATATTTTAACGACATAAATATTTCTATAAATATATTAATTCTAGTTAAAATATATATTTACCTATTTGAGTGTCTTGTACATATTAATCTTAAGTAATTGAAGTTAATATGCTTAATTTATATAAGATAGTTATGTAAAATAAAGATATAATAAATTATTAAGAAATTTAATTTTAATAAAAAAATCAAATAATTTGATGGATTTTAAAATAAAACATTCAAATGTATTTGATTTTGAACAGAATTTTATTTATTAATTCATTAATTTTAATAGACATTAATAATAAATGATTAACAAAAAGTATTGATTGTTTGCACAAATTGAACAAATTTTTAATGAATTTCTTTTTTTTAATATCAATATATTATTAAAAAATTAAAAAAAATAAATCGCCTTTTAAAAAATAAACCTAATATATATATATATATATATATATGTATGTATGTATGTATGTATGTATGTATGTACAAAATTTTAACTAATATAAATATCCAAACATATTTAAATTATACATATGATAAATTAATTCTCTTCTAAGAACAGTAAATTTAGATATTAACAAATCGCTTTAATATCTGTAAAACTGAAAAAAGTTTGACATTTAATGCATGAATTTAATTAAAATCTCAAATAGACTTTTCACTGTTTATATTAAGCTAATACTATTAAGAAATGATCAATGATCGAAATTAAAATTCTATTATTGCAAACAAAACTATGTATAACAAAGTAATAAATATGTATTAAAGATCCCTGTGTCGAATTCTGTATCAAAATCAGTGCCGAAATAGTGCCTTAAGCTTCTACGTGAAACGAAGTTACACAAATTAATATTATATTATATAATGGTATAGAACGAACATTCTTGTCTTAACTGTATTTATCTTTGAATAGAGCCAGTTAACGAGTAAATACCCTTATACTAAATTTTAACTAAACATCATTATTGTGAAGTAAAATAGTATTCTAAGAAATGAACTAACTGTGTGGTACTAAGATGAATATTTTTAAATCTGTCTTAATTATTTTTAAAGATTATCTACCCTTTTTGACTGAAAACTAAAAATAAACGTTTTCTAGTTAAAAGGAACTTGGACGTAATCATTAATACAAAATTTCGACAGTTCAAAATTATAATTAAGACATGTATTACTAATATTTCTATAAATAATTTTTATTTGAAACGATTTCGGTATTAACATCATTTCTTGGTAAATTGGGAACTCGTTAAAATTTCTTAAAATATTTTTATTGATAAAACTAATATCAGTAAATAAATAGGAAATATTGTATTAATATTTTTAATATTTAAAAATAAGTAATAACATATTTAAATCTTTTTTAATAAATCGTACGTTTATATTAAAAATGACATATCTATTTTCACTAAGACATCCTAGAAATAATAATTGATAATATTTTTAATTGTAAATTTAATATTGCATAAATAAAGATAAATGTATAAGTACATTAAGACCGATAAAAATATTTATAAATGAGCACAAATAGTTTAAACTGTGAATAAATCACATTTCACTTACCCTAAAAACAACAAGATTTAATAAAAATGTTCAATAATCAATTAATACTAATTTTCACCATCAAACTGAGGTTTTTATGAAATTTAAAATTTAATAAAATAAAATCCTATTTTTTTAATAATGCCTTGTTTTATGTTGAGATAGTATTTGAAATAATTGTTAGAAAAAATCAATACGTGATTTCTGACCATTTCTATAAAATCTGTTTGTATTTGAGAGGTATTCATGCGTTTAAACAAATTAAATTAAAATATTTTCTATTCAATATTTGTCAATAAATATTTATGTGTATTACACACGTGTAACAATCTATACATTTTTAATTTGCTATAACTAATAGATATATCCAATATTGATATTTTATGCAAACATACTATCCAATGGGAATTAGATAACTGCATTCACATGTATCATATCATTTATATAATTTGATCGAATTGCAAATTAAATGCATATCGATATATGTATGTGTGACCTACATCGATAGGGATGATATTTTCACGTTGCGCCGTGTAAAATTCACAACACATGATCTGAGTGAATACTTCACGTGTTTATTCCCTAGATAGACGGATTGTTATATAGGACAAGCAGTGTTTTCGTTTTTCACGAGTCACTGGAGGGTTTGCATATACCCAGATCGTGATAGTTCACATGGATACTAAATTGTTTGGTTTTAGTAGACGTTTTACTAAATACACGAACGAAAACAAATATACAACACACATTATAAATTCAACTGATAAAACATTTTCAATGTAAAGTTTTAAATATTTGTTTAACATTAAACATTTAGGTTTTGTTGACTTAATTAGCCATTTTATTTCTAAAAAATAGAACATGAATGTTTCACATATCTAAAAATCATTCTCTGTTGACATACATTTTGATGGTCATAGCATCATTATCAAAGTATAAAATCTTAGTAACTAGATTAATAATCCAGCATTAACATCTCAATACAAATTTTATAAAATAGTATTCTGATGATGATAACATGATTATCAGAATGACCATCAATCAATAAAATGAGCAATAAATTTGCTACAGTATTAAAATACAAATTGAAATCATTTTTAAAAAATACTTAAATATTTTATCTGATCTTGAGTAATGATAATTTTACAAATATAAATGTGCAAAGTTCCATATTTAAATTAATAGTTTGTATAATCCATAAAAAAATCAATTCTCAATCAATCATTTCTAAAAATAATACTATGTAGATCAAATATGAAAAATATTCATCCAGAATTATTCTATTGCCCTACATTCGACCGTTTCATAAATATCTGTAAAATAACATTCAATAATTTAAGACAATGTAACATCATTCCACAAAGAAAATATATAATAAAAGTATTGACGAAAAAGGAACATCTTTCGTTAAGGATACACAAAAACAAAAATTTATGTCATTCAAACTATAAAGCAACTGACATAGCAATAAAGTTGACATATATAACAGGAAAAGACGATACTCTCGCTGTACCTATAAAATATTTGATTGAATCCCTGGAGTCGTTAAACGGTCAGGAATGAACCCGAACGAAATGTACGATCCAACAGCAGTACGTACATGATTTGAAAATATACCAGTGTGGTTTGAAAAATAAGTCTTAGTTGAAAAACACATCGATTGTTGATACGTTTATTTGAAAGTCAATCGATAGTCATTGTTTTTGAGATGCTTTATGAAATATTTATTAAAATTTTATTTCGGTTTCAAACATAAACGACGAATGAAATAGAACTGAGTTACAGAATCAGTTGTGTATTCAAAAAATACACTTTGTGTTAATATCATATATCTAAATATAATTATATTTTAATTTTGTTTCTAAGAACTGGTCAACAAATTTAAATTTCTGAAAATATAAATAATGAGCTTAATCTGTTTCATTTTTTCCAAGAATATTATTTATAATTTTTAAAAAATATTTCCTACATATTTATTAATATTTAATTTTTATAATTGTTGTTTTGATAATTAATTCGTATTAAATTATAATTTTAATTGTCTCCTATATAATATTAATATTTTCAGTACGTTAATTCTAGAAAAATTTGATATTTATAAATTATATCTAGTAATAGTGGAATTAAAAAATTAAATGTTATCTCTTATATAAATATTTATTAAAACTTTAATAGTTTTAAATAAAAAAATATTGAACAATTAAGAGTTTAGTAGGTTAAATATTTTTAAATAAACTGTAAAATACTTTTTAAAATATCCATTTTGAAAATTCCATTTAAAATTATTTACAAATACAATAATAAATGTTTTAAGATAAAGATTTTTTAAAAAAAAATTGCAATAAAATATTGTATATTTTTCAAAATATAAATAACTATTACTAAAAAAAATTTAAGAAATTAATATTTTAATTTTTGATTTCAATTAGTATTTTTTTTATTTTAACTCAAATTATTTATCAAATAATTTTATACATAAATTTATAATTTAAATAATATAAACATACTTTTCTATAGACTATACAAAGATAATACATTTTTGTATATAAAATCAGTTTAATAAATTTATATATTTTTTTAAAACTTTTCGAATTAAAACCTGTATCAACGAATATCTTACACGGAAGAGAAATTTTCTGTTTTAATATGTCATAAATTGCGTCAACAAACTAGTCAGGAGGGACCTATTTATTTTAACAATGTTTTATTGACTATCTAATGCATATTATCGGAAATACATGAACTTTATTATATAAGTTTTTTATATACTTCCTGTTTGCTTTTAAGACATAATATAGATAATAATTTTAATGATATTTTAGTATAATGTGTCTTTTATTATATGAAGAATGTTGCTTTGTAAACTTTTTTTTATTATTATTAAAGATTTTTACTAGATTATACTATACTATAATATTTTTGGTACGTTATATAAAATTGCTTTAATAGATTAAATCATACGATAAATAATTCAATAGATAAAATAATACAGACATATTAATAAACAAATAACAATAACTTGGCACTAATAGAGAAATATTTCAATTTCCCAAAATGAAACTGTATAATTTATTTTTTATGACAATTTTAGTATTTAGACAATTCAGTCGTGTAAATAAAAAAAATTATTTTCTTCTATATAACGTTAATATTTTCAATTTATTTCAATTCTATGAAAAATATTAAATTTTAATATTCATAAATTATATCTAGTAATGGTAAAATTAAAATAATTACAAAAATTAAATGTTATTTATAAATTGAGATATTTAATAAAATTTAAAGTTTTTTTTTAAAAAAAATGATATATATTTTTTAAATTACTGAACATTCAAAAACTTAATTAGTTAATTATTATTTTTTAAAAATATTTCAAAATTTTATTAAAAATTATTTACAGAATAAAAAAAATGTTAAAATAAAGATTCTTTTTTATGGCTTTATGAATTTATTTTTTTAATAAATGATTGTTAAACATTTATATAAAATAATGTAATGTTGAAATAA
The DNA here is from genome assembly GCA_029203775.1 of Neoneuromus ignobilis. NCBI lineage: Eukaryota > Metazoa > Arthropoda > Insecta > Megaloptera > Corydalidae > Neoneuromus > Neoneuromus ignobilis. The sequence continues at coordinate 7,713,572 of CP092090.1, read as the reverse complement.
AAATTTAAATAGCGAAAATTTATCACGAATTAATTAATGAAAATGAATTAAATTAGCCACAGTATCAAATCGATATTAATAAAAATTGCCTTAATTTAATTTCATTGACTTCTTGTTTACTACTTTCTAAATACCACATTTATTTAGTTATAAATGCTATAATTTTAAATTTTCGTACTAAAAGAAATTTTTGTACATGAATCTATTTTTATAAAAAAAACTAGGTCTTCATTTAGTACAAGAAGTTACTTTTGATCACAAGAAAGCTTATTTATAAGACTATATAGAAATATAGTCATCCAAATATGACGCCTAGATTTGTGTTTTATTAAAAAGAAACATGTATATGGGGTGGTGTATAGAGAAACATGTGTATGGTTTCTTGTGTTTCTTTTTAATAAAACTCAATATAGGCGTTATATGTGACCATATATATATATATATATATATATATATATATATATATATATATATATATATATATATATATAAATGTGTGTATGTGTGTATTTGATGAAAAATCTAGAATTTATGTAATACGTACGGAACTAAAGCTTTAAAAACATTTCCGCTTACATATGTCGAAATGTATGTTACGAAGACACTATGTTACTACATGCACTCACTTGGCTACGAAAACGAGAGGTAGTAGATATACACACACACTCTATATACACACAAACATACGCATTTCTCAGGAGAGGATACTGACGCACACTAAGTGCCCGCATCCGGGAATGGTTATACGGTAATGCCAGTGTCTGCCAGGCATCAAAGGCAGATACGTGAACGGTGTGACAGATAGGCGAGACGGCCGAGGACCCAGATCGTATCTCTTTGTGACACGTTCGTCAAAATCCCCAACTAATAATAGAATGGGGCTCGGCCATGTCTTGCCGACTCGCTGCGAGTGAAAGATACGAGGATTTATAGCTTACCGAGTTGATCTTCAGATAGACGAAAACGTTGCTTTTCTCATATGCCGTTTTTTTTTGTTTTCGTTTTTTCAAAGTTTTTTAACTATGCCAAAATGTTTGTATATATATATATATATATATATATATATATATATATATATACACAATGGCTCAATAAGTATGATTTTTTTAAAAAACTGCTTTATATTTTTTATAAAAAATGAATACAGCACAGAGTTCTTAATTAAAAGTAAATACTATGACTGAATTTACTTTGCACAAGAGTACAATATATTTTTCAACACTACCTGAATTTTATCATCTAGAAAATTTATAATTTAAAAAGTAGAAAATGAGTAGAATGTATACATAGGGTAAACAAAATTTTATTATGAAAGAGTAGTTCAGGTTTTCACTATGTTAACTAGAATTATTTTATCATTAATTTTTTATTGTGTATTTATGTACGTATTCTCTACTTAATGACACAAAAATTATCGACAATTTAATTAAATAAATTAAAATTAAACGCCATTAACTAAAATAACATTTTTTCGAAAAAAATATTCATATAATTCAAATTAATATGGGAAATATACTTAGAATATATTACAATTAATAACGAGTTAGGATTCCTCCCTTTTTGTTTGGAATCAATGAAAACAAAATTCTTTTATTACTTCCAGCCATGTTTTTCTATTCATCTACAATTATTTTTTTTATTTTTATTTTATTATTGATACGATTGTTTGTAAATCTTCTATCAAATGTATTCTAAAAATGTCTAACTACTACAATGAAATTTATATCAAAGCATTGTGGAGAAGTATCTAAGGCCTAAAAAATATTTCATATTATCGATTCTATAATTACAAGAGCGATGTGTTTAGAATCATAATATTGTTACAAATAGAAAAAAATCTATAATTTATTTTTCAAAATATTCATCTAAGTAAATCATTTTTTTATTAGATGTACTATACAATAATAATTAATAAATTCTATTTAATTAACTACACTTTGACTTGATTTTATTTGGCATTGTTTTTCTTTTTAATTTTGTCCCTTTTTATAATTGAACATTTTTTTAAAATCTCTTTGTCCAGTTTGAATTAAATTATCGAGACTGTATTGTAAATATTTTCTTATACAAATCTTAACTATGCCAATATATATTTTTTTAATCTGTGTATGTTAACTACTTTAGAAATCGTGTTACTACAATACACATTATATATATATTTTTTTGATACAGAACGTTTCGATTTTTATTATTAGCTAATCGTGATATATAAAAGATATAAATATAAATGTCTATATATTATTAAAGCGTACACATTCATAATCACTTACTTTACCATACTTTCCCATGAACAGAATTCACGGAATGCAAACTGGTAATTGGGTTGTGCATTCGCGACGACATTTTAGTCTCAGCATAGCATTCAAACACCCCGCTCTAAAGCCATTATATATTGAAGATAATCGCGGGTAGACACGGCTTCAGGTCATCCAGGTTAAACGGGTCACATCTCGACGACAACAATCGATTTGATCTTTGACCTATACCTAGTTCAGTAGATAATGAGAATACGATACTGGTTTTCGATTTATAAAATAATTCCATTCTGGAATCTTTTGATGACGTCCGATTCGTTTTAATAACTGACGTTTTTTCCTCGCGATGTGTGTGATGATGACGTTTCAATCAATCGAGAAAGTAATTAAAAAAAGTTGGTATTTTCCTCTACTGATGATTATTTTTATCGGAGAGTGTAATTTGTAATTTTTAATAATATATTTTTAAATCAAACAGTCTGTCATGATTTACATATAATTTCATAAAAATAAACGTACAAATCACAGGACCGTACAAGATAATCACATATATTAATAAAACTGAATAGAACATCTGATCCGAAATACATGAACCAATTATAAGTACGTCGTGTCCCAGTGAAAACATATTATTAACAGCATATGTCACAAGCAAAAGCATGAAATTTCAATCCCTGTTTTAACGCTCTGATGGTTATCAATGACGCAGAAATTGTGCGTTCGTTCAATGAATATAATAATATGAGTTTTATACAATGTTGGGCATCAGTGGGTTCTCTTTAATACTAGGAACATTATGATAAAAATGACGCCTACTTAATTTTCAACTAGACGATGTTCATTGACAATTACATCTTTACATTGTGTTCGAATGAATGGATGTTTCATATAAATAATTGTATACTTGACATTTGGTTAAGCATATTTTCTCTTAATTTATTTCGGAGAAACATGTGGTTCTTAATTCAAACGTTTATTTTACGACACTACCATAAAAGTCCATACTATACACACACACATTAAATAGTTTTAATAACAGATATAAATATTTGACTATAACATTTTTTTAAAAATTAAATATATAAATTTTTCCAATAAGCGTTTCAGAAATTTAAATAGAAATAAAACAAAAAATATTTAATTACTTATTTTTTTATTTTTAAGCATATTCTATGGCATTAATAATGAAATAGAAATTGAATTTGTTTAGTCCAATTTTTAGTCACTTTTTCACAAAATTGTGGTCCAATTGAATTACACGTTCAATGTTTATTTTTAATTCTTCTGTTGTTTGAGTTTATCAGCATAAAGCAATGATTTCACATAACTTCATAGAAAATAATCCAATAGAATTAGATCATATGATATTGGTGGTCAATCAATGGGTCCAGTTTGTGAAATAATGGACTTATTAAATTTTTGTTTCAATAAGTTCATTGAAGTTTTTACAATTTCTAAGCGTTGTTGAAGTGTTAAACGTTCCATGATAATTTGCCAATTTATACGGAATTGAAATATCAAAATGAGCTTAAAAAAATCAAACATGACTGCCACCAACTGTCAAAGTTCTGACATTTTCATTGAAAAACCCTATATAAGTATTAAATCCGATATGAAAATGAATATAAATAAATGAAACGAAAATTAATTTTATGTAAACAATACTTGATTAAAATTTACTAGATTCTGTTAAAAGAAAAATAAAGTACAAAAGTAAAATGATTTAAAAAAAATTATCATCACAAAAATGACTTATAACAGATTATTGAATATTTATAAAATTTTATAGTTTAAGTGATTCATTTGTATTACGGTTAATAATAGTTTATTTTTTTTAATAAACGTATTTTTAAACACAAGTTAAAATATGTAACTTACACTCAGATTAAAATTTTTAAGAACCATAATTGTATAGATATATTTTTTTAAATTTTAATAATCACGTCATAAAAATATACCTTTGAACACCAAACGATTTCCATAAAATCTGTTTACATTCATACATAAATCTATATGTAGCTCATTCTAAATATTTATGTATTTATTTCTTCTGTTTACAAGCGACTTTGTTGCCTCTTCATTTGATCAATGTTTATGTTTAAAATGTTTGTAAACATTTCGAAGGTTCTAGTAATTCGCAATCAAATTAAAGTAAGATCTTCAAGGCAACAGTATCAGTTCTTAGAAAAGACGTGATAAAAAAATATGTTACAATATCCAATATTCCTAAGACCTTTGAAACATATTATATATGCATTATAGTTATTGTTCGTGGAAGTATATTTTCCACTACAAATTCCAACGTCACTATTCTCTCGACTATGAAACACATTATTAATAAGCTCATGTAAGCTGCACTGTGTTACACACATACTTCTGGGGCATATATTTCGCAAGCAAAAAAAGATGTATGTTTCAAGAGACTAGACTTGTTACGACCGTTGTTGACATTATTATACTGTCAAATTAAAGTTGGTGTCAGAGTTCACGGCCAAAGTGACTGGCGTGTATGGTATTCATTATGTTATTATTTACGGTTTGATGTGTTTTCATTCACAATATTGACTGTTGATTGGATACTTGTTTTATAAAATAATCTGAACATTTTTTTCGCACAATTTTTATTCGTACCATTAATCAACTTTTGGTAAATTACGTACATAATTTTATTACATATTATTTCCTCGTAAATTTCGAACAATATATTTGTAATTATGTCTAAAAATACACATATAATTAATCAGAACAAAATATATTATCGTATTTAAAAATAGATTTAAAAAAATAATAATCAAGATTTTTCTTTTCTAAAAGTAGACAGAATTTTTTTGCAATAACTTTAAGCTTGAAAATAAATATGAAATTTAAAATGTTTTTTCAAGGCAATATATCTAGAATTTATAGTAATAAAGTTATATAAAAATAATCAATAATAAGGTATGTACATAAATGACAAGTATTTAATTTCTTTAGCAGAGTTGTACAAAAATTACATTACTTATAAAAAAGCATTGTGTTAAACGATGACAATATCTGTTTGATTTCTTTCATTCAATAAATATATCGATAAAATATTTTTTCAGAATGAAAAATATAATATTTCCAGACAACAAAAGTGAAAACAAACAATGAGTAAAAATATATTCAATTGAAATGGAATAATAGCTACAGACAAATATTTTTCGATAGTAAAACACAATATGCGATCGGTTACGAAAAAATAAAAATAAATTTCCAATATACGCGTTTTTAATATTGTTAGTTTGAACCAGAAACGTTCACCTCAGTATGTCTTAGCCTTGAAACGACAATTGTGCGTCTGTTGACACGCAAAAAATGTAGAGCCATACAAAAGCGCGACCGTCATAACAGCCGAAAGTCATTGGCACGCCTTTTCATTCCGTATTTCTGCTTGAGAACAAAGCGTGCCGAAAAGTGATGTGGCAACGATAACAAAACAAAAATTATACTGGAGATATCGATTCTCAAACGAAAATATTTATGAAATGACTGAGAAGGTTTATTGTAAAATATTTACTGTCGTTGAATGTGGTTGAATTGCTGCTGTGTTTAAGTTGTGCAAATGCCTACACACGTCTGATGATATGTTTTAAGTAAATTAATATATATTTTTGTTGGACTATGGCCAAAATTAATATTAATGATTTCTAGGTCAAACTTTATTCCATTTGGAAACTTTTATTTATTTATTTTCTATATTAAATATTTTTTTATACAATTTATTGATATTTTAAAATTGTTTTTTACATCTGCATTGGAATTGCGGCTTTCAAAATTCACATCATATAAATGAACTACTCTGAACATTACACTTTATGAACTTCAATAATAATAATTTATTGTTTAGTTTCTCTCAAACATTTTAAATCTTTAAACCCATTTTATAATTCTATGTCATGAAGATAATAGCATGGGCATAGAAATGCACCCTATCAAAAAAATCATAATTATCAAACACTTTTTTGACAACAATATTGGGTTAATTAGTGTTCCTTTATGTAAAAAATATGTTGAAACTTTTTCATAGAAATTCTTTTTCTAAAAAATTCTCTTTATCTATTTTTTCTATATCTTTTAAATATCATACAAACAACTATACTAATTTTCAAAATGAACTTATTTGAAATTAAAAAAAGTATAAACTATAATACAAAAAAAATACAGCAATTGAAACTAACACAAAGCACACGATTTAAATATGAACAATACTGATTATCTGTAAAAAAATATTTGTACTTATAAATATTATTTTTCGAGTGTACATCATTGGATTCCTATTCATGTATTTTATTGTAACTGATTTCGATACTTTATTATTTTTAGTTAACTTTTATATCAAGTTTTTTGAAAATCTTAACAAATACTAAAATTATAAAGTCAAATACATTATCAACAATTCAATAATCATCAAGAGAAAATAATAATGAAAAAAGTATGTTAGATAATAAATCAGAAAATAACGAGTAAATATATAAGAAATTAATCAAATAATTAATTTTAATTATTTTTACATAAGAATGCAAGTGTAAAAATTTTTTTTCTTAATTATAAACCAGTATGTCAGTATGTATTTATAAATCGTTTAATGATTAAAATCACTACTGATATAAAAGACAACAAATTGAAATAAGGTAATATTTTTAAAAATGACAAAAATATTTTATATTAATGGCCTACATTTAATAACAAATTTCAGTAATCAATTAAATGCAAATCATATTTAAAATTCAATGAATATTTTAAAAAAATTACATAAATCATCAGATTAAAAAAAATATTACGAAATTTATCCTTAAAACTTTACCTTGACTTTTCCAAAACAAACACATTTACAACATTCGGTTTAAAAATAGTACTCGATTTATTCTTAATAAGTATAATTTGTCATGTCTGTTTACTGGTAAACTTTCAAACAATGTAATACAATTTATGATCACAAAAAAAGTTTTTGCTGAACTAAGTAGTTACAATAAACGTGGTTAGTGGTATATGGATGTATTTTTTTTTCACTGTATGTTTTTTTGTACACAAAACAATACATGAAATACTATAAAACTTGTATCGATAGCGAAAATCTGATGTGAAAAGATGTTTGAAATGAAAACGAAATACGGTTTCGATTCGGTATAAAGAAAGAAAATCTCTTCATCGGGCCAGCGACCTCGAACAAGAAGTGCGTGACCCTCTTATAATGACAACTAAATACACGAACAAATTACACGTAGAATAAGTGGCCACGATAAAGTTACTAAATATAACATACACACACATATGTATATATAATATATACACATATATATATATATATATATATATATATATATATATATATATATATATATATATATATATATATATATATAAAATAAATATTAGAATTGACTATACGTGATCTAGTTTAATAAGCTAAACTATTAATAGATTATTTGTTCAATAATAATATATTGTTTATGTTATGTACTTTTCGCTTAATGATTATTAATCAACGTTTATTTATCAGGTGATTATAAAATATTCATAACAGATCTATGTCCGTTTTGTAATAATTATTAATATTAATTGTTTTATTAACTTATCTCAAATCAATATTTAAAACTATTATTTAACAATATTCACATTACACAATGAATGCAAATAATTGATTAAATCACCAACGTAATTTATTAAAAGTGATTTAAAATAATTGCTGTTAAATCAGTTTAAACAGACAAATTAAAAAAATCTATTAAATTATATATTTTTTTTCGTTAATTTCAAAACTACATATGAATTACATCTCAAAGAAACATTAAATACTTTTTTATATTTCGAATAAGTGTAGATTATTATTTTTTTGATAATTGTATGTGCGTGTATATTGCATGTATACAAAACAGATTATAAGTTACAGAAAAAAATATTCTAGATATTAGAGTTATATAACAGATGACGTTAGAACAAATATGAGAAAAAACTAGATTCACACATGTGGTAAGCAGAAAGAGATGAATAAATATTTTTATTTTAAACATTCCAATTTATGTTCGTTCTAAGAAGATCTAAAAGTTTTATTACATATTTATTTGAATAAAAGACATAATAAACTAAATAATAAAAATTGCAACAAAAGTTGAAATTTATGTGTTTACAATGCATTAACTTTGACTTATGGCAATGTAAGAGTTACTGTAAAAATATATTCTCTTCGAATAAGAAAATTGGAAATGTTTATAATTAACCTTAAATGCTTCAATTGCTCGAATATTTTTTTTCATATAATTAATAATATTAGGTAATTAGAATTTGTATGGTTTTATATAAAAAATATAACCTGATTTATAGAAAGCAAAAGGTTAGTTTATTTGATGTATGAAATCGTATAAAATTCAGTATAAAAAAAATTAAAAAGTTGTTTGTTTATTAAAAATAAAATTGTTACTATTTAAAAAATCAAAATCGTATTCCTATCAATACTAGTATGATTTAAATGAATACCATTTCATTGATTTATATGAATAGACAAGAAAAATGCAATAATACTATAAATAAAGAATATAATTTATAATCACATTTTGATTTGGTCTGAAAATAAAATAAGTTTTTAAAATTTTAAATTTTTTTTAAAAAAATTCTTATTATCTAAATTCTACGAGACATTTCATAACTGATAAATATTTTCAATAAATCTTAAAAATCTTTTATAGATACAAAATAAATCTGACATAAAATTATAGTATTTTTTTTAAAAAATATTGAAAACAATGCGATTTAAATTGCTATAATTTTATTTAGATTTGAAGTAAAATATTTTCTTAAATAATTCAGTGTCGTGTATTTTAAAAAATATAATTAATTTTAAAATGTTTTAAACAGCCTTAATTATATTATTTTGTAGTATAATTCCAAATTAACTTTCAATTACAATACTATTTATTTTATTTTCTTATATTTTTTCTACATTCGTTAATTCCAGACGATTCAATTTAGAAGTATTAACAAAAAGAGTAAATAAATGGTAATTTTATACGATTACATATATAAATGTTTTTTAAAAATTTATACTGCTGAGGTAATGATATTCGTTTGCAAATTAAATTACATTTATTTCAAATTACTTGCTGTTCGTAATTATTTTTCAACGATTTAATGAATTGACTTCTTCAAATATTATATTTAGCTTTAGAAATAAACAAACAGACTAATTTCATATTTTTTATCAACTTGGTACTATTTTTATAAATTACACTATTTATCCATAATCAATTTTTAAACTGAAAATTAACCTTCATACCGTTTAATCATTACCGTCTATTATATATGAAACGGAAGCATTTGCCTTATACACAATTCATGAACGACAAACGAAAACAATATAATTATCATTATCCGTTAAATGACCCTGAAAACTATTTGTGTAATAAGTTGATTTTTAACATCTGTGCAAACGTGCGATAACATATTTTTATACTGATTTCTCGCAAATTATTTTCTAAAAAAAGTATTTGTTTTATATATATATATATATATATATATATATATATATTTATATACATATAATTAAGAAAAAAATATTAGAAATATTCCAAGTATTGTAATGTTTTCATTTTTTTAAAAAACTTATTTATTGAGTTATATCAAGTATATTTTCATACATCTGGTTTAAAAAATAAAAACATCGCCACTGCTATGAATATTTTTAGAATAAACGATAAAAGCTGCTTGTCTGTGTAAGCCCATAAAAGTAAAACAACTCGTGTTGCATGGGTTAAGTAAATTTCATCAACAAAAACAGTGCATCTTGAATGTAATAAGTCTGTCGATGTTGGAAATCATTTTAGCATAAATCCATAAAAATTGTTATACGCAGAATATGGAATACGTAAAAAGATACTGTGAAAAATTATTTTAGAAAATACTTTTAGTTTTATATCTGATCAACATAAATTTTTGTTCAGTTTTATCAAACGACGAATAAAAACCCGGTTAGGTTTAACGACACAAACATACGTAATTTTTTTCCTCATGTCTGTTTCAAAAGTCTTTCCTACCAACATTTAGTTTTATATAATTTTCGATAAAAAAAATGTTAAAAAACTACTTCCTATAAATCAATATGTATGCTTTTTAAATAAATGTTGAAAATAATGTGAAGTCTTACCAATGATTTTACTTATTTCTATATTCCCATTTATCATCAATTATAATTTATATGTATAATATTATTATAATTACTTTTTAAATAAAAAATTGCATTATTTTACTTACGTGCAAATTTATATAATTTGTTTTATTATTACAGACTCGTTGAAATAATAAAAGAAAAAGTAAAATAATATTATAATTGAATAAAACACAAAAATGAATAAAATCTAATTAATAATTGAAAGGATTTTTTTTAAAAAAAAAAACAATACGGGTTCACTTAAAGCTTTCATTACATTACTGTCAGGAAATTAAACCATACGATTCGTTAAGGTTTCTCGCTTGACTATATTCTTCGTCAATATACAAATATAACACCACCTCTTTTCTAGTTGAAATTAGAAACTAAGGTCATGGTCAAATTTATATAATGGTCATATCAGTTTTCGCTATCGGATTGATTTAATAAAGTAATGTAATAGTTATGTCATATGTTTATTGTCTCTCAGGAGTTATTATAATTGAATAAATGACATATAATTTGTTCATTTCCAGGATAATTACAAATTTTATATTTATTTAATATTCATATTACTAAATTTTGATATAAGGTACATAGGACTGAAATTTAATTATATAGTTAACACTTTTATAAAAAGCGTAAATATAAATAAAAATATATACGATTTTTGCAAGTTTTTTTTTATAATTTAAAAATGTAATAAAAATAATTACTATATAATAATAATTATAGATAAATACACAGAACTTAATAACATTCCAAAATACTAAAAAAAGCAATTACTGTTGTTAGAAATATATGTTTTGGATTTAAATTATATCTTTCAATCTCAAATATATAATTTAGGTAAAAAAATAGTAATTTATTATATAAGAAATTTTCACAAATCAAAATAGTGAAATTTTGATTCAAGCTCTAGATAATTGAGGATATCAATGTTTTATGTGAATAAAATTCGTTTTATGTTTGAAAATATGATTTTAAATATTAATTTACTTTATTTTACACTCCATCTTTAATTTTAGATAGAAAAAAATGATTTTCGAAGAAATTGATTTTTTACTAAATTTTGCATACTATAGGTCGTCGTTTTTTTGAGGTCAAAAATTGAAAATTTTAAAAATTACTAATAATCAATATTTTTCACTAGATATTAATTATTTCGTTAAAAAATAGTCATTTTCTAGTAAAAATAATAATCGTTATTAAAAAATATTATTTTTATACTCTAAAATCGATTTTTCATTTTTTTCACCCTTTCTAAAAATCTAAAAATACTAAAAAATAAATAATTATTCTTGTCAGAAATAGATAATATGGAATTAAATTATATCTTTCGATACTACATAATTAATTTAGGTGAAAAAATAGTAATTTACTATACAAGAAATTTTCACAAATCAAAATAGTGAAATTTTGATTCAAGCTCTAGAAAATTGATCAAATAAAAGTTGTTTGTGAATAAAATTCGTTCTATGTTTGAAACTATGATTTTAAATATTAATTTACTTTATTTTACACCCCATCTTCAATTTTAGACGGAAAAAAATGATTTTCGAAGAAATTGATTTTTTACCAAATTTTGCATACTATAGGTCGTCGTTTTTTTGAGGTCAAAAATTGAAAATTTTAAAAATCGTTACTAATCAATCTTTTTTACTAGATATCAATTATTTCAATAAAAAATAGTCATTTTCCAGCAAAAATAATAACTGGTATTGAAAATTGCTATTTTTGTAATAGAAAATTGATTTTTCATTTTTTTCACCTTTTCCAAAAATCTAAAAATACTAAAAAAGAAATATTATTATTGTTGCAAATATATGATATGGATTTAAATTATATCTTCCTATCCCAGATATATAATTTTGATGAAAAAATAGTAATTTTCTATACAAGAAATGTTTCAAAAATGAAAATAGTGAAATTTTGATTCATCTCTAGATAATTGAGTAAATAGAAGTTTTATGTGAATAAAATTCGATATATGTTTGAAAATGTGATTTTAAACATCAATTTACTTTATTTTACATCCAACCTTTAATTTAAGATAGAAAAAATTGATTTTCGAAGAAATTGATTTTTTACTAAATTTTGCATACTATAGGTCGTCGTTTTTTTGAGGTCAAAAATTGAAAATTTTAAAAATCACTAATAATCAATATTTTTTACTAGATATCGATTATTTCAATAAAAAGTAGTCATTTTCTAATAAAAATAATAATAGTTATTAAAATATACAAATTTTTATAGTCGAAAATCGATTTTTCATTTTTTTACCCTTTATAAAAATCTAAAAATATTAAAAAAAATATTATTGTTGTTAGAAATAGATGATATGGATTTAAATTATATCTTTTGAATGTACATATATAATTTAGGTGAAAAAATAGAGATCTTCTATATAAGAAGTTTTTAAAAAATGAAAATAGTGAAATTTTGATTCATGCTCTAGATAATTAACTGGAAATAGAAGTTTGCTGTGAATAAAATTCGTTCTATGTTTGAAAATGTGATTTTAAACATCAATTTATTTTCTACTCAATCTTTAATTTGAGACATATATATATATATATATATATATATATATATATATATATATATATATATGCTTTATTAAAAAGAAACTATACACGTTTCCCTATACACCACTCTATATACAAATGTCTAATAAAACACAAATCTAGGCGTCACATTTGGATGACCATATATATTAATGTATAATCATAAAAAATATACTTTTGTGCAAGATTTGTGTATAGCAATCCTTTATAATTTGACTATACTATTCTGCTAGGCTATATTACTGCTTTGTTTAATAATACTCATTGTTCTAATGAACAGAATGAGCATTGTTAGGTAATATTTGACAACACAATTATATACACGGTCTTTGTTTTACTGAAAGTTATACTTCGTGCTTTGTTTTATAATTAAACTTACACGTACAATATTCATATTTAAATACACAATTTTATAGAAATATACAATAGTGTGTGTATTTACACGCGTGTTGATTATGCGTAAATGTAAGTACTTTTTTATTTACATTATAAAATTAATTTCAATAGGTTATTGCATTAACTGTTTTTTAGATTCTATTGAGATTTGGAATCTAAAATCGATATATTAATACTACTTGAATTAGCTAAAAATAGTTGAATTATTATTTGATCAATAAAGAAAATGTAAAAAAAAAATATAATTACAATTATTTGTACAATTTTTTATTTATATTTTCTATATTTCGGTCTATACATGTTTTACATATTTTAAAATTATTTAAACATTTTCAGATACAGATAAAAATTAAATTATCTTTCATGTCAAATATGATGAAATTACCAATTATGTATTATATATATATATATATATATATATATATATATACATTTATATACATATATAAGTATATTAAATAGACTAATTTTATAAAATGATACAGTAATAAATAAAAAATTATTATATTTGTTATTATAAAAATAAAAACAAATATATATGTTTATTTGCAAAAAAAAATAAAACGTATTTATTAATACTATTTTATTTGTATTATTTTTCATTTATACAGACGAATCTATTTTAAACAACTCTCTAGACAAAGCAAAAATTATAAACTTTATAAACTATATATATATATATTGTAAATAAGAAAAATATTACTCAATTTTATTCCAGTTTGAATATCAAAAATGAAAATTTTCAAAGCAGGAAACCTCTTCTAATGATTTTTTACACCTACACACAACCATTTTTAATTATGATACGCATTCTTCATATTAAAAAATTAAAAATGTCAAAATATACACACACACTTATATATATATATATATATATATATATATATATTGGTTTTAGTAACGACAAACACGTGAAATTCAACCCCAAAAGAACCACACAACATTTTATGTAACAAACATTTCCGACAGAGAAAATGTGTACAAATTCCATAAAGTTCACGTTGATGTAAAACGTGGCTAATATGTGAATTCGTACGCAACATACAATTTAACAAATGTTTAATAAGCATCATTATTTCCACGAGATTGTTTCAGACAGATTTGAGTTTATTTTGCGGAAAATTATATTCTATATTAATATTATATAATATTAATGACTTGTGTGAATTACTGAGATGAAATATGGTCAAAAAATTGTATTTTTTAATATATTACAAAAATTATCAAAATTGAATTCACATTTTCATTATTTCTTTATTTTTTATCAAATAGTACGAAATTTATTAAAAGACATAAAAACGTATTCGAATAAATTTCATTTTTTATAAAATTATATGTAAAAATTATAATTTAAATATACTTACGTTGACAGTATATTACAATGTTCTTTTTTAATAGACTTTCATAGAATTTTTTAAATTAATATACAATATATGTATAGTCTACATAAACAGCGAACCTTTTATCTGTTTACTTTATTCCTCGCATTAGTCATTATGATTATAATAAAAAATTGAAAAAACTTTAAAAGCACTACAACAAACTAAAGTCTTTAATATAAATTATTCTTTTAATACTCTCGTACATATTGATGTAACTAATCGATAAGTATGCAATACTTTTACAAGATAATTATTAATTCATAAAAAATAATGGAGACATTTAAAATATTCAAAGTTTTAAAAGAAATGTTTTCATTCTTATATTTATTATTAATTTCAAAATTTTATTTTAATAAGTAAATATTTTTCATCGTATTAAATTTGTTAAAAAAATAAATTATAATTACTTATTAACAGATTCTAAACAAATTAAACAATAAATGATTATAAGACACATACTACTTTGTAGTGTTAGGATGTCAATTCATTTGCTTAAAAATGAATTTTCCATGTTATGAAAATAAATAAAAAAAAATACAAAATAGATTTCAATTAGTTCTATTAATAGTTATTGCGTTTTAGGTACTACTATATATATTTAAATCTGAAAATAAATTATTTTTTAATTTATAAATAAACCTGTATATATGAAATAAACTATCAATTAGTTTCGCATGAAGTAATAACAAGTTAGAGAGAAAACCTATTACCATAATCAAAAACATGTATTTTGTGTTATTTATTTATCTTCGAATATTCGCAACTCGATTCTAGAAATTTCTTCGAAAATACGATTTAGCATCAAACAGAATATTTGTTTAGTTTCAAATAAACGGAACACTAATTACTGTTCCGAGTTTACACTGATTGACGAGTAGTTATCGATAATATTAGTTTCAGTGTCGAAGCCCCTTGCGAAATCAGACGATTCCGCGTTGATTGACTTACTGATTGACTGGCTGCCGACTGACCTACACCTAATTCAAAGAAAGTTCCGCAGAAACCGACCTGATTACGTAACACGTAATATTTGTTCGATATAATTTCACCGAACAGAAAATGTCAACACGGTACAGAACATATCACGTTATGAGGAGCTTGACGCCAGCATCGATTTCTGAACAGGAAAAAGAAGCACGTACAGTCGTAGACATTTTGTTGTGAAATACGTTTCGTTACGGCCGAAACGTGAACGAGTTATGAAAGAAGTTTTCACGGTCGAAGCTTTCGGTTCGAAATTTCAGTAGGATGGATCTCGCTCTGGCGATGACGGTGGTTATGACACGTTGTTCAAGGTCGCCGACAATTATTTTTGACAAGTCGACCGAATGTATGATGTATCGATAAAATAATACCTATGTTTTACGTTTCGTACAAATCAACAACATACACGTTTTAAAAATGTACGATTTGTTTATTTTATACACGATATTGCACTTTAATTCTCCAATCATTGTTGTTACATAATAAAAGGAATGCGTATCTATTTTCACATTATTAAATAAACAGAAATAACCTTGACGTTCCAATTTGTTGTTAATCAATTAATCTTTCATACGTTGTAAAAATTAAACTGCATAATACGCCACTTAAAATAAGGTCAGCCGATCATTTTCATTTTTACTGTGTCAGTATAAACGAACTCAATTATGTAACAGGAGTTACGTTTTTATTTCCTCGTCGTAAAAAACATTTAAAAGTTTATTACTGGTTTTACAGAATTCGTAAGCAAATTGCATAGACGTTTATTTTTTTTTAACTTTTAAATACACGTCAATTTATTTTTATTATTAACTAGATCAAAAACGAGATAACTACTTTTATAATAAAATATCGAAGAAATATTATCGAGTGGGAATAATATTAAAAATGTATTTTATTAAATATAAACCAGAATAAATTTATCATGAAATATATTTTATTACTTATATAAAAAATACAGAAAATAGTACAAGGTCAGCCAAATGTAACGCCTAGATTTGTATTTTATTAAAAAGAAACTATACACGTTTCTGTTTAATAAAATACAAATCTAGGCAACACATTTGGATGACTTTGTATTAAACAAATAGTATTAAAAATGTATTCAAAACAAATCAATTTTATATTTAAATGAAGCTGTCAAATTTTCGAGTGATAAACAGCTCTAATGCACTTTTAATAGTGTTGTACTAATTAGACAACTGTGATGCTAACAAGACTTTTGCAATCACAACAGACATTTATATGCATTCAAAAATTTACAGGACATTTAAAAATTCTCTCAAGAATAAAAATATTTTCAGCAGTTATAAAAAAATATATCCAAGATGTGCGTTTTTACAAACGTAAAAAATTATACAATTTAATAAGAGTAATAAAAACACATCATTGATTATGACAGGTATGGCAGTATTTATTTTCACTGTTATGCAAAAAAATGTGTTGCGATCGAATAAATATTTTATAAGTTTTCTTTCGTCGATGTTATCACTGTATAAGGGAGTAAAACCGAATGCAAACCATAAAAACGATTCAGACGCAACGCAAACAAAGTCGTAAAATATAATATACCCCTGTTGCTAAATCCAATTTCTATGAAAGTGGACATTAAATTGTGCAATTTTTTGACAGGATATCGTGCAGAGGACGAAAATATAAATAGCGAAAATACGAAAATAAATAAATAAATCTACGATGTGCCAGTCACGAAAGAAACTGAATAGAGAATGCAATATTTCAAAACTAAAAAAACATGAATTTGTTTTTCGTTTATAAAATATCTTTTCGGTATATTTTTTTAAAACTTTTTTAAATAAACTACAAGTTGAAATTTTGTCAAGATTTTTTATAACAAATTAATTCATTAATTTAATTATTTATTTATACAAAAAGGAAATGATGTAATATTCTTTATTTATATTTTTTTTCTATTATTATATTCTGTATTTATTATTTTCAATACTTAAAAAACGAACATTGTTTTCTATTTACGATTATAAAATAGAAAATTGAGAAGTATTTTAAATTAACTTTCTTATAAAATAAATATTTGACGAATTTCTAAGGACATATTTTTACTGTTTACATAAAAGTATATATATATATATATATATATATATATATATATATATATATATATATATATATATATGTAAAATCAATAAAATAGAATTCACGTTCAACAAGAAAAACTATAGGTAGGAAGATAAAGATTATCTGATACAATCAAGTTGGGAAGAAAATCCAGACAGGTAATATAAACTGTAACATGTAGTTAATAAAGAAAAAAGGTTTCCAAATTGACCTATATAAAAATCTAACCTTGTACGACTTTAAATATAAACATTTATAAAGGTAACACTATCTTCGTACGTGACGGTCTTATACGATTTAAAAGAAATAGCACGTATTGGAAAACATCCATTTTGTTGATTTCATTTTGTACTGTGATAAATAGGTCATTATATATTTGTCATTTTACAACATTAATTATCTCATATTATTGATAATAAAATTAAAATATCAAATATGTATGTTTTTAAGCGTGATAGATTGAATTCCTATCGAAAGTTCTATCTAATCTAAAAAAAACATCTTTATAATGTTTATAAAAAAAATAATGCAATTTATTAAAAATAATATTCATCCATCCGCTTGTTGGATCAATTCTATCACAATTTATATTTGGAGTAAAAATGGAAAATTTAATATAATGAAGAAAAATAAAATTTGTTTCTTCCGCAAAAATATAATTGTTTTTATATACATTTTACAATATTAAATTTTAAAAATGAAACATATATACTTTCTAAATTTCACTGAAATACAAAAGAGAAAAGGGAGTATATGATTATTAAACACTTGTATAATTTTTTTTAAAGTTACTCAATGTATGTAAAAATTAATTATTTCCAATATTATTTCGTATTTAATTATTAATTAATTTTAAATACAATTCACTTATCTAATTTTTATTTCTAAATCCGTTTAATAAATATTGATTTGTTATTTTGGAATGTGTACTAATAAAAGTTTTAAGTAATTAAAAATGTAAAAATTATATAGTAGAGCTTTTTTGTAAAAGTTCTCTTTCGTGAATTTCTAAAAAAAAAATTAATTTATTTTACAACAGAAAATTCACTTTAACACAAATAATATTTTATCAAAATGTTCAATAATTACTAAGTTGACTTAATTCTCTTTATTATAAAATCTAAAGTTTACAATACAATGCTCTGATAACTGGAATGACCATTGAAATGTACACTGCTGAATATAAAGTGAAAAATAATTGATAATTATACAATTTTATAAAATCTTGTAGTTTTGGGATAAATAAGTAATTTGTTTTACAATAACATATTTTTTCAAAAAAGTACTTACAATTCCTAATATAAACATATCTATACTTAAATTATATTCCTTTATAAGACACATCTTTTTCTGACAGCAAAAAAAAAATATAAATACATTTTGTTTGCATATAAATACATTAAAAATAAATTAATTGATATTTTTCAAATTTCACACAAGAGATGCTATTAATTTTTTGAAATTTCATTTTTGAATACTTCAACAAAATTTTAATGATTTTTTACGAAAAATACATTAATCAAAATATCTTCTTTAAGACAATATAGTTTGATTTCGTGATTAATTTATTTTTTAATTAACAAAAATATACATTTATTTTAAGGATAATTTTCATTCCAACTTTAATGTATCTTGAACTAAATAAAGTAATACGTCAGATTTATGTACAAGTATATACCTCAGAGGCTCCATTAGTGAATGAAAATCTAACGATCAAATAAAAGAAAAATAATTTTAAAATGTTCGCTCATATCACTGCTCTCAAACTAAAATCTTTTCAATGTTCGGTCACCTTAAAGAAGCCCTCTCGTTAGATATACATTTCCGTTGTACATGTTTCTCCCGATGGATTCCGTGAACCAACGATGAGTCAGACATTAAGGTTACTGAACAGTAGCGTTTCTATTAGCTCCGTAAAAAGATTGGTTCGTTGTGTGCGAATATAGAGAACAAATGCCGCGTTGGCGGTATTGGCCAGTGCAACTATTCTTTGTTGTACAAGAAACGCGCACATCGAAAAAGAAACGAACAGACCGATAGGTCAGGTATTATATGACAAAAGAGAATTCCGTACTCTATTTCAAAACTGAACAATACTTTTGATCAAAATGATATCGGATACTCCGATGTATTTAATTTTGTTCTTGTTGTATTCATAATTTTGATAATATCTAGTTCCTATTTCATTAGACAGATCGAGGTGATTTTTTTTATTAATATTTTTAATAATTTATAAAAAATATTCGACTGTTTAAATCTGAATACTTACAAAATTATAAAATCTGAAAACTCGCTTATGGTTGATTTTTTTTGTAACCAACACATTTTTTTTTAAAAAAATATATAAAGTGAAAAAAATGTTATTTCAATATTCAATTAAATTATCATGTTTTTATAACATATACATTTTTTTTAATAAATATATAAAAACAAAACAGATTTCGAATACTCGATTATTTCTATAAAATATTTAAGTTCAATTTGTATTCAGAAAAAAAGTAATAAAAACTAGAAAATTTATTAGCTGAATTACGTCAAGCATGTTTTTTCATACATACTTTAAAATATTTAAAATCCATGAAATCACGTATTATGTTGGTTTGATGTTATTTACTGTATTATTAGAAATTTTATTCCCACGACAATATACATATATATATATATATATATATATATATATATATATATATATATATATATATATAAATGATTTGACTATTTAGGCTTATCACGAGTTTGAAATACAATTACATCTCTCTTTATTATTATTATTTATTTATTTTGATACTGACATGCTGGTATAGTCCTATTTCATTCCTGTTGCTCTCTTTTCGAACACCCTTTTCAATCAACTATTTAATATTTGTATTTGATTAAAGTTTCCTGTATTTAAAACACACATGTATATGAATGTTGTATGTATACACAATCAAAAATAATCAATTTCAATCTCGCCACTGATATTTTTATAACGGTATATAGACGAAAAAATAATTAACCATGGTCAACACCGAAAAACGTGTACGTGATACGTCAGTGTCTGTTATTAAGGATGAGCAAAAACATAAAATATAGTTTATTTTGTATTGCAGCCATGTGAGACGAATGATTTTAATTTCAAATTGACGATGTAACATTGAAAAAGATACTTTTTATAGTCAGTATAATTCAATCACGTTTATTTACTACACATAGAAATTTGTATGTCGTTATATTTTTTTTAATTCGTTAACAAAACCAATATAGTTAAAAATTGATAATTACTAATTCTTGAGACGTTTTAAAAATTGTAAATTATAAATATTCATAATATTACATTATGGATTTCTTACAAGATATTATTTTAATAATATTTAGAATAAAAATAAGGAAATCCTAATATAGAAAATATTTTTAATATTTTTTGTAATATATTTTTTATACTTCCAATGAAATAAGGCAATTAATTAAAAATTGAAATTCATAAATAAGTATTAAATGACACAATTTCTAATTGATTTGATATTTATTAATTAATTTTTCTAAATTAATTTTTTTTTAGAAACTTAGATTTAATAAATAAATCATTTTTTTAATATGAATCCTTACTACCGGATTTTATATCTAAATAAACACATTAAAGATATTACAGTATTGTAAATATGCTTAATGTTAAGACTTGAAAATAAATATACAAGCAACATTTTCCACGAAATTTCAAATAAAAACAAACATAGTATAAACAATTAGATTAAGCACAGTATAAACAATTAGATTCATCAATACAAAAAAGAAATACAATTGTTAACAGTTATTTAACGAACACCGATCAACCAAACAAAGATAATCAATTGATTTTAATTAAAGAAAATAGAACAGTACATAATAAGTGTCATCCGCCTACGTGGAGCGCATGCAACGACGCTTTTTCGAGTATATATATATATATATATATATATATATATATATATATATATATATATATATATGTATGTATTCCGAAGCAGTTTTGTTGAAAAACGTCCAATTACTAAAACGACCCACGCATTTATATTAACATCACTGTTTTCTGTATTGAAAACTTTTCTTCCCTTTTTTTCTTCATCTTCTTTAGTAGATATACTTGAATATTCAACATCAATTGGAAATTCAGTTTATTAATGAGACCTGCGGCTTTTCATATCGTCGATTTCAAATCTTTCTATATTGTTATTCGAGTATCTTAAGGTGTTGGTTTGTGAACAGTCAAAAGAAATATCAACAAAATGGGATACATAATATATATGTAAATAAAATGAACAGACCGATCGATACTACTTCATATTTTAACCTTTTATTACTGCGTTTTTCTTTCGAGGCTTTATTTTTAAATTTATTAAAAATATATCTTACATGAATTATTTTAACTGTACTATATACTTTTTATTTAATGTTTTTTTTGCTTCTTTTTTACATTCAATGAATATTAAATTCAAACTTTGCATGAATACTGATTTTTATCACTTTACGAGGATCGTTTGAAAAGTATGGTAAATTTATTTATTATTTAATTTAATTTTTCAATTTAGTTTTTCTTATTTTTTTACCATACAAAAAACGATCTTTGTCTAATTATGATTATTTGAATTATTTAAAATTAGGGTTATTATGTGGGATAGACATTTTTATTCTTTTTAAAGAAAAAATATGTGTCAGTAAATGGAAATAATTTCAAAACGATTTTTTTATTATTAAAATAATTAAATGTTTTAAACACACTTTATATATATATATATATATATATATATATATATATATATATATATATATATTTGGTATATAAACACTGATTACATTAAATACTTTTTTTAATTTAAAACATTTTTTTAAAATAAAATTACGTACCTTCTTACATTGTAAAAACACAATTTTGGTTACAAAAAGTGTATTTTATTCAAAACAAACTTACTTATAACAATATGAAATATATTTTAATCAAAAATAATTCATTTTCGTTTAATGAATTCAAATGTTAGAATTTTAAATTTTGAAAAATTTTAGAAGAGTATTTTTTAAAAAAAAACTACATGAAACATTGAAGTGTGATCAATATTAATATACAATTAAAAAAAGTTATTTTCATAATAAATAAATTACATTTTGCGGATTAATAATTGAGTAATGTTTTTTAAGTAAGTACTAATTTTTGAAATATATATTTCATTTTCTAAGTATGAATTCAGTTTTTATTACAGTATCTTGTTATATTTTGTAGTAACGAGATGCTTTAATAAAGACCCACAGGTATATTTTATAAAATATAATTATTTTCACGAATATTACTTTTTGTTGGTATTTTATATGTATTGAGAAATTAAAAAAAAATTGTCTTATTATATTAAATTTTTTAACTAAATACTTTATTGATATTGATATTACAACACACGTTCACATAGATTTTTTTAGTATATTTTTTCTTAAAATTATACATAAAAAACTTTTAATAGCATTCCGCTAAAACACAATTTTAAAAATCCGTTGATTAAAACTGGAATACAAAATATTTCCAATATCGATTTTAATTAATCTAATATCACCGGAATATCCATCGAAAAGGCGAAATAACATATATCGAGATACCCACTTCAATCGTCGACGATGTCATCATATTGAAACCACGCATTATTAAATTTTGTCGTGGATGAAAGAGCGTACGCATTGGAGCATCGACCGAGAAGCTGTTCGGTCAACGTGTTATTTAATTTGATCCTTGGTTTTTTCACCGTATATACGAAAAAAAAAATCAACCATACATGTCATTGATACATGTTCTTTATCAAATAGGCACGCTGCCCTTTTTATTACAACGGAACGGAATTTATTTCGAACTATCTAGTAAAGAAAATAAGATGAAATGTGTTTATTAACATCTTTGGATACTACTCACTTCAAATGAAAGATGTGTATTTTATATGAACGAAACTAAAATTGGATTTTTTTATCTTCATTACATTTTTGTGACATCCTTAACTTTTTACCGTCTTTATATAAGCGGTAGATTTTTCGAAGAATCTTATGTTAATTTATATTCTTGTCATAAGAAATGTTCAGAAACTTTATGAATAAATAATTATCTACTTAATTTTTATTTATAGAAATATGATCTATTTATACTGAGTGAAATCATTTTTAAAAGAATATTTTAGTGATAGCTTACACATGAAATAAATTTAAATTAAATAAAAATACAAATGTTTTTCGAATATCAAAAAAAAATTGATTATTATTTCATCAACAATTCTCTACTATAATTACATTATTTAATTACTAAATAAAAAAATAATACACGTTTACTTAAAAATTATTAAAACAGTAGAGAGAATAGTTAAATATAAATTTCATTAAGTTCTTTATATAATTAGATTATTTTCTTAAATTGTTCTATATTTTTACAAAAGCTTTTCATAATACAATATCTACACATTATTATCCTCTCTCTCTTTCTCTCTTCATTCATATAAATATATTTTGAAAAATCGAGCGTCGTTTTTCGCATGTGATAATTTTAATTAAGAATGTAATAATTTCAATAAAGTATATGGGATAGATAAAACGTCTTTAATCCAGTTTCCTAACTTAATTTAATTTTATATCTAATTATAAAGTAATATTCTTGTTAAGCTAGAAGGTGAATAATTGCAGCGTTATTTTATCTTAAAATATATGGATATTACACGCAAACTTTCAATTAAGAATGTATATTTTTTCTTATTTTATTCGTTCTCAGTATTTTAATTAAATTCAGTTACGTAAGAATTAATGTACTAGAATATGTAAAAATAATTTTACAAGTTCTGACTAATGCTTTAAAATATAATTCTTCATTACATATTTATAACACTAGTTTGTCTCTTTTAAATAATTTTATAAATATTTAATATTGAAGGAATTTATTTTATCAAAAGGTAGTCGTTTTATATTTTGAAGGTGAGAATGATTAATAAAATTCAATAAGCATACAATTCAAGCTGAAAATGAAAAAAGAAGTAGATAAATACTTTATTTTCAATTGAAAACTGAAAATCTGGAATAAATTGCAATTTTGCGTTTTGAAACCATTTTCTTTTCATAAATGTTTTCAGAGAGGATTTAAGAGAAATATATAAGACATATTATTTTTTCCAAAAGAATCTATACCACTGAATTGATTTTCTTTTTAATACTACATTTTTGTTAATATTCTCTTTATATATGTATATACATAATTTTAATTTAAAAGGGAGTAAATTTTTAATACATTTAATTAATTATTTAATATCGATACAAATATTAATAAATACAAAATAAAACTTAATAATCTATAAACTTTCAGATGTTCAAATAAGAATTTATTACAAAATCAGATCTTACAATAAAATTATTTAAACTTTATTTAAATATCTGTCAATGTAAACAATCTTTACAGTTTCAAAACTAGTTTTCATAATAAGATAAATGGACATTTTGAGAATGTCTACGTGCTAACATCTACGTTCAATAGTGTAAATTTTCCATTCGCAATGATTGATTGTTTTAACTTATGACCTGATTTAAAATTATTAAAATATTCACACAGTTCAGTTTGATTTATATTACAAATAATGAAAAAAGCAAGTATATAGAATATCTACAATTGAATATACACGTATACGGTTTTAAATCAAACCGACTATTATCCAATAGACAATAAATTCAAATTAGTTACAAATATCTAAAAATAAAGATGGGCTGTAAAATACAACGAAACTAGGTCAGTCGTTATCACAAGCATGTTTTATTTTAACTAATTGAATAAGTGTACAGACTTTCAATGGCGGTTCTCTTTTATCATTTCATATATATATATATATATATATATATATATATATATATATATATATATATATATATATATATATAAACAAAATAAAATTCTTCATATTTACTAGCGTTACAAAATAAAATAAAAATTTTTAATCCATTACTGTCTTAAATAAAAATATGAGTGGGATATTTTCTAGAACATTATTCTTTCTAGTGATATTATATCGATAACAGTGTTATATTTTATTAATATTTAAAATTATTTTTAAAATATCACACAAATATCTATATACTATCATATAATTTTATTTAATGATATTATAAGAAATATAATCTATAGATAACGTATTTGAACAGCAAAATGAACTAGTAGAAACTAGAAGAAACGATATGAATTTAAAATAAATAAAATTATTATATAAATTTGATATGAAATACAAGAATAGATTATTCAATTTATTATTAATGTTTCTTATTATTATTTATATATATATATATATATATATATATATATATATATATACATATATATATATTTAAAATAACGAACTATTCGAAAATGTATATTGATAAATCAGTAAGTGATTTTCATATG
Organism: Neoneuromus ignobilis; assembly: GCA_029203775.1. Classification (NCBI taxonomy): domain Eukaryota; kingdom Metazoa; phylum Arthropoda; class Insecta; order Megaloptera; family Corydalidae; genus Neoneuromus; species Neoneuromus ignobilis. The sequence goes on along the minus strand of CP092090.1, from coordinate 7,687,341 downwards.
CGATTAATAAAACTATCAATAATAGATAAAAAATATTTTTCAAATAAAATTAGTATATTAATTAATAAAGATCATTTTTTTAAAAAAAATCATTTTGAAATGAGAAAATGAAGTTTTATTGTTTCAAAATTTTGTCATTAAAAAAAATAAATATGTTTATAATGAATGAAATATATAAATAATGAGAGAGATAATTCATTTATGTAAAAAAATCAATAACACAATTTTTTTTTCTAAAAAATCATATATTTTAAAACAATATCAATATATTTTTAAAAAATTAAAAACATTTATATTTAATAGTATAATATTTATTTAAAAACAGTAATAATAATTACTAAAAACTTCTCCAAATTAAATAGTTTTGATATTGGCAACTTCATTTAGTAAAAGTCACAGAATTCTGACAAAAAAAGTTCTATTGAATCGGTATTTTCAAATAAAGACTATAACGCCAAAGATAATGATAATTACTAAAAATATTTATGTAAAAAATTGATAAACTAGAAAAATATAAGAAACTATGAATTATAATTTCAAATAACTAATTGTTTACCATTTTAAATATCAATTGTAAAAAATGAACTGTATTATATAAACAATTTTATAATAAATACGTAATTATCGATGACAACTATTTATACATATCCATCATCATCATCAATATCAGCTTGTTATCAGCTTACTGCTAGATAAAAGCATCACTAAATATTATTACATACTGATACTTATTCACTACACTGACCTGGTGAATTATAAAGGAATATATATATATATATATATATATATAGAGAGAGAGAGAGAGAGAGAGAGAGAGAGAGAATAAATGCCCATTTATTCATTAAAACAATATCTCAAATTTAATTTATTTATAAAAATAAAAATCTGTATCTCTTTGAATCAATGATTACTTTTTATGAACGAGTATTTACAATTTTATTCAAATCTCTATGAAACATTCATACACAAACTCATTTAAAAACATGGAAATTTGTACTCTAACTATATGATATCATCCATGTCTGCAATAAAATACCAAAGGGACTCCATATACCTCGATATACAACATATTCACGAATGTTGTTTGCAGCAAATCTTCGTATCACATTTTCCCAGTAGGTCAATATGTACGTGACCCAATATATATATATATATATATATATATATATATATACATATATATATATATATATATATATATAGAGAGAGAGAGAGAGAGAGAGAGAGAGAGAGAATTTTTTAAACGTGATAGAACTTTAAATTGAATCTCTATTAAAAGTTCTATCTAACCTAAAAAAAACCTTTATTTATATTATATGTGTGTGTGTGTATGTGGATGTGTATATGTATGTGTGTGTGTGTGTGTATGTATGTAAAAATATATATATGTTTGTATATGTATAATGGATAAGCCGGTCGTTTATTCTTATTTATATTATTTTTATCATCTAAGAATTTTCACACATGTCTAACAAAAACATGCAAACAATTATATTTTTATCATAAGAATTGTTATTTTTTACTAAACGAGAAAAACAAATCAATATTTTCGCACTGAGTACAACTGTACTGGTGTTTTTAATATTTATTCTATTCTATTTTCTAGACGTAACGTTCACAACACCATTAAGTAAAACTGGTACCTGTCATTTGTCAATATTAATTCACGAAGGGTGAAACATGATTTGTAACACTGATAGTATTCAAGGGTGAAAATTCCCACTGTGTTTAAATATAAATGGATTACATAAGCTTACAAGGGTTTTAAAATAGACTTATAAATACGCCACAAGTGTTGTTTACTTTTTACACCTATTTGTTTTCATAAGTGTTATAAAATTTCAGAAGTATTATTTCTAAAAATGACAATTTTATATCATTATTTCTGATGTATATATACAAAAAAAAATCGACATATAAAATAAACTATAAATAATGTATTATAAAAAATTAAATTTAAGACAAATCAATTGATTTCAACTTTATAAAGAATTCTTAATTGAATTTTGTACTCAATTAGAATTCAACCCATAATGAATTCGTACAAGCCGCTCAGATACTAATATATGCAGAGGATGTTGATTACATTGAATGTTTCGTCAAATAATTAGCTTACGAACCGATGTAACATCGATTTATTTGTTTATTCGCAACGTTCAGTCAAAATTTCGTGACATCCTGAGAGGATTTTGTGATGCGTGTCATGTCGAAGTGGCTTGACCATAATTTGAATTTATATTAAAAAATTAAATTTAGAAATCGTTCGAAATTATTGTTTGAATCTGTTGAAATGTTTGACATTTTTGAAAAAAAATCGCATTATCTCAATATTAATTAAAATTCATTTTTGGAATTACAACCATGTTTATATTTTTTAAATTTTATTCAATGAATTTTTTATGAAATATTAATTATTTTTTTATACATTTTTAAAGTAAATAACCATATAATTTAATACATTATTAAATTAATAATTACTTAGAACTTATTTACTTTTTATTATATAAATTTTTATTTTTTTTGTAATTTAGAGAATTTTTGAAAATTAATTCAATATAAGTTAGTCTAAAGTAAATTGTGATATATATATATATATATATATATATATATATATATATATGTGCAAAAACATCAATTATGTAATTCAATCATAGTTCTTCTCTCATGCGACGACTATAAAGTTTCAATAATAATTTGCCACACATAAACAGTTTCTGTCAATGTATAAGGTTTCAGTCTGATGTAATTAATCAGTGAATTTGACTAGAAATGAAGAAAACAAGATTTTTTTCTTACACTTTTTTGCATAGCAACAAAGTGAATTTTATATAATTTATATTTTTTATATAGATTGAAAAAATATTCAGTGTTAATAACACTTATTTTTATTTATAATATAAATTAAATTGCATAAAAATGTATCTATTATCAAATGTTTATATTTTGTATCTCAATGTGTTCTACAAAAAATAGTATTTTTTTATTCACATTTTTTAAATACTAAAAAATCACTAAAAATAAGATTTGATTTTTATCATACTTTACTATGAATAAAACTGACAGTAAGTTAATAAACTTCTGTATTTTATTTATTTTCTGAGGATATTTGTGTTAGCATTAAAATAAACATATGAAATAGAATAAATAGTTTTTAAGAAATTATTGAATATTTTTTAAAAAATCTTATAATGTTAAAGAAATGATTGGTTTGTGAAATACTGAATTAAATGGCGATAAAATTATTAAGTTAATAATTTTATGTATATATATATATATATATATATATATATATATATATATATATATATATATAAATATATATATTCGAATAAGAAATGCGATTAAAAAATTATTATTTAACAACTTTTTATTTTCAAAGTGCACATTTGATTACTAATCAATAATACATTTATGTATTAATTTTAAGAAAAAATAACTACAGCAAAAAGATCAACGGCTAACGTTTCTCATTTCCACGTGCATAATAATTTATTGTATTAACAATAATTCACATAAAAAATTACAATAAAAAAAAACACTACTCGAACTTCCGTTCCAATTCATGCGAATTATAAACATACGACACGTGTACGACCCTCCTAACCTTCAAATATATGAGAAGGAATCATCACCATCTCATCCACCGTTTCCGAAACGATAAATATACGTAAAACTGCACATGAAAACAGTGATCGCTTGGTTCGTTCATTCAACTTCATCATTTATTTTCAATTGTCGCTGTTGAACAAATTTAACAGTCTGCACATGTTGACCCAAGAGTACTTTATATGAAACGAATATAGCAGAGGAAATAAAATTTCATATCTTACCAGTTCAGTTTGCAATCATTATTAGAGTTCTTTTTTTAATATAAATCAATTATTGTGAAATTACTTATTTTCTTTCATTGACCTACATTTTGTTTTCATGTAAAATATTTTTAGAATATGGAAATTGTAAAGATGTATTTTTCAAAGAAACGACAATCTATTTATAAAATCATACTATTTAATTCATTATATATAAGATAAATCTGAAAAATTATATCTTACGATATTTTCCTGTTTTTATTATAATAAAGAAATCAATATATTCATCGGTTTTAAAAATAATAAATGGAATTACAAGTATATAAACTGAGAATTCATATTTTTTTATTTACTTACTTTTTAATTTTTGATCACGGATTTAAACACGTACACAATTAGTTAGTATTTAAATAAATTTATACAAAATTTGAGTTAAGTTGCAATAAAATTAATTTAGTGTTTGTAAATTAATATAATTTTCTTGTACTATGAATTAATAAATTGAAAAAAATAGAATGAAATAATTTTTTAAAAAAATATAAAAGAAAATAAAAAATTATAAATTAATTATCTAACATACATATTTTTTTTTGTTTCCATTCATATTTATACATGGATGAATTTTTCATCAAGAATCTTTAAAATTTATATGACTTATTTATTTTTCTAACATGTTTTTAATTTTATTTCTAAATATTCATTTTAAAATCAAACAAAAATTATTTATTTTTAAAGCAAGAAACGACATAAAAATTGTGGTTAATAGAAGTACACAATTTGATAACATTTGAATAATATAATATAAATTAACAAGATAATGAACTTCCTTCCTCTTTTTATGAATTTCAGCATACTTTTTTAATATTAATAATCTATTCATTATTTTTTTAATTTTGTTGATTATTTCTTTAATAAATTTAGTCTGTTCTATGATTTTTACTAAATACTTAATTTAAAAATAATGACAAAAATTATGTTTATTTAGGATAATAATTTTAAAAAACTTTTGGATTTAACTCTATTGTTAAATTAGATTATATTGTTTTTTAACAAAGGAATCATTCCCCAAAATCATCTTTTTTATAAATATATTAAACAATAATTTTTATTAACACATATTTGAAGTGTCGTATCATCAGACAGGGTAAGTACTCTAAAATCTCATTATTTGAATCTGACAATAATTGTTGAAAACTTTTATATAATCTTATTGAAACGACTGTTTCGTCAAAACTAAACGTGGTATTTTTTATTCCTTACTTCGATTTTAGAAAGTTATCAAATCGTTTATAAAAATCAAATGAGATTGTATTCGATCAATTCCGATCCATCCCGTAAATAGAAACTAATATTAATTTTAATAACGTATGAAATTAAACATTTCAGATTAGATTTTAAATTGAGAAAAAAAAATTTAAACGAATCGCGTGAGAACACCTGCGGTGTTATTCAAGGTTTTGCTCTAGATTTAAAAGTGCGTATTTTTACAACAGAATATATACAAAATTAATCTAAATTAATTGTATTTAGAAATTTACCGAAAATGTAATTAATTCAATTTGAAATTAGTATATTTTTACAACGTCTTTGTTTTAAACATGTCAAATGTTACTTATATAACAAATATTATAACCTTAACAAATTAAATAATCTCAAATCATTTATTTACTTTTTACATGATGTATTAAACATTTTTTTACCCTGATTAAAAAAAGTTAATTTCCTCGACAAAACTATATGCATTTAATCCGATTAAACACGCATTTTTTTGTAAACTCTAGTTTTACTCGTATAGTATTTCATTTCACTGTTAATTTATTTTTAGTTTGTGCATATGACAACTTAATTATGATACGCCTACGATTTTCTAAGATATTTACAAAAAAGAGTAAAAGTACTCTGCACAATTTAAATATGGAATATGATATGCACAATATTTTCATCTTGCGTACTAAACATAAACAAGCGAGTAATTAGGAGACATATAGGTTTCATATTTCAACATTAGCATGAAATATTAACTTATCAAAATGGCAACAAAATAAGAAAAATGTTTATATACTCGTATATACGAAAATGTTAAATGGTCACGAGTTTATGTCAATTAACTCAGATTCTTACTAAATTAAGTATATTTGATGAAGTAAATAATCTTTGAATATACTTATGTATATAATGACATTTTGTATTTTCTTTGCATTTATACTATAAGAAAAATGTTTTGATCAGAAGCAAATAAAGATTCATAAATGAATAGTATGTAAAATACATGCTATAATTTTATCATATTTTTCTGATCTAAAAATTCGAATGCAGAGCTTTAAAATTCAAGGAATTATTTTTCAATTTGAAATTTCTTGGAACAGATGTATACTGGAGTATTATTAAACTGGTTTGTAAATAAAAATTATATTAGGGTATATATTGAAGAGAATATTAAATTTGAAATACTTTTTTAATTTGAAATCAAATAATTCAAATATATTTTTTCAAAATGACCTAGCAATTTTTATGAATTGTATCCCAAGCAATATTAAGGCAAGTAAAGTAAACAATTATTATTGGACACTTTTAAAAAATCTTTTAATGTTGGAGTGAATGATTTATTTGTGCTTAAGTAAATTTGTTACAGTATCGAAATAAAAAATAGTAGTTTTTATTTTTACACAATTGTATTGTTTAATTTATTTCAATAATTATAAAAAAAATACAGAAAATATTGATCTCTCCTCATTCTAAAATTTCTATTGAATGATATAAGATTCGAAATTAAATATTATACAAAAAAGAAAAACATAGTAGAAATAATTAAATATCAAAGAAATATATACTGAGTCATTGAGAATAAAAATAAATAACATAATAAATAAACAATTTATCTCAAATTAATAATAAACTAATTTAATAAAATTTATTAGATATTTAATTACAACTTTTAATTTTTACTCAAAAAGTTATATAGCACATTACTATTTTTTTATTATAAAACCTATTTATATAAAATGTATATACAAAATAATTAAAAAATTGAAAAATGATTAAGATCTACTTTAAAAGCTTAAATAACGGTTTAAAATATTTACATAAATTTGCATCTACTAATACATATATGAATGATTTCGATTTATTATTTAAAACAAGCAGCTGTCATTCAAATAAAATGATATATTATTTAAATTAAATACCTGCTACTTTAAACTGAATATTTAATTATTATTATCTAATATCATATATATATATATATATATACATATATATATATATTAAAAAATCACTTAAAATCGACAGATCAATGACTTTTCGAATTTATTTTGTGTGATTGTATGTTTTAATTTCGACATGATTTATGAGATCTGTTTTAATTAAATATGCAATTTAAATTTGTGTATACATTAAACGTTTTTCTATTGAATTTTGTGTGTGGAAAATATAAACAAATTTAAAATACATAAATAAGTATGCATCCATTCATATATTAAAAAAATAAATGAATGAAGACGTACCTTTTATGTGATTAAAAAAAATCAGTTCAAATAAATTATTAAAAATATGGTATGAATATAACAACATCTTATGACTGGCTTATTTATAACAATCTAAATATTTTGTTCAGTTAATAAAGAAGTATATATTTGAATGAGCATTTGTATAAATAACCTTGTTTATTTGATTATTTTACTTCAATTTCCAATAAACACTCTATAATATGATATTAACAGATTTTATATCTGATGATCGCTTCAAAGCTAAAATCAGTTGTGGAAGAATTTAAAAACAGTGACCCGGTAATAAACAAAAAAAAAATAACGAGTTTAAAAATAAAATAATAAACATTTTCATTTCTACACAAATGAATCACTCACCTCAATAATATCATAAAATTTTATAAAAAGTTTATTGATCATTCAATAATTTTTTTATTAAAAAGAAAATTAGACAATGTTAAGATATATTTATATCTTGAATATTTAAAGATACTAGTATCATTTTCAGTTATTTTTTGAAAAACAAATAAGGCATAAATTACTATTTAAATTTCCAAACGAATATTTTTAATCATTTATAAATTCCTGCTAATTATTCACAAAGATGAAAACAATTCTTGGAATGGCAAAAAACATCACAACAAACACAAATTCGGTCAGAAAGCACGACGTTCAAGGAAGAATTCGCAATCGAGCTGTATGTGGAGGGAAATTTGTTACATTGACAATGACCAATGAGCACAATTCTGAATACATTAATCAAGGATAATAGATGCATATATATGTAAATGAAATTCATGTTATTCTATTTAAGGAAACTATTTGAATTTTAATTTAAATTATACGAGACGGCGAACAAATTGAACGTATTTTATTTACTGGCAGGTGTTCAATATAACCGTTTTAAATACTTGGAATATTTTCATAAAAGTCAATTGTATACGTAATTGTAAACAATTAATAATTTGCTACTATTTTCCATTTTAAATTGGAATATATTAGCTTGTTTTATTTTTTATTTAAGATATTTTTTCATAATTTTCTAAACTCTTATTTAAAAAATGTTCAAGGAAGAGTTGTACAATAGTAAAATATAAATGTTCTGTTCTGAATATAGTTTCTTTGTTTAATTTTAACATAAATGAATCCTAATATCATATTTTTCAAATATTCAATAATTTTTATTAAATTTTACAGCTGTTGCCTTTTTCAATAGCCACATCATCGTCATTCAAATAAATAATTTAATTTTTAAAATAAAATTACTTTTGTGCCATAAACATTTTTTACATTTTATTTCATATTATTATAAAAAAAACACGTTACGTTCTTTATGAAAAAATATGACAGACAACATAAGCTTAGATTTAAATTAATGATCTACTGCTCATTAATCTTAATCCAAGCTACTCGAGTCTTAAAAAATAAAATGAATATACATTCAGTTTTCTATTGAAGATGAATATGGAATCATTTATACGATACTGTAATATGAATTGTGTTTCTAGTGGCCTAACTCGTTTAGGTATGAATGCCAGTATGTCAAATTTGGTCTGTCTAAATCGTCTGTGACAATAATGACACGACAACGTTCACTTGTTTTGGTTGGCACGAGGACACTGATTTCATGTCATCATTAATGATTCATAATGCGGTTTACACGCCTGATGTTTTCACGTTCGGTACAAGTCAACCGAACCATTGAATCAATAAAAAAAGAGATTTCGTAATGAAAATTGCATGGTAACCGAGTGTAATATGTAAATAAAATCACAGAAATTCATTAGGTTTTCATAGAGTATGAGTTCATAATTGTATGTTTTAAAAATAAATCAAAATAAAAAAATAGATAGTATATTTTAAATTAATTAACATCTTTAATATATAGTTTTCAAACTAGAATATTAGAAGATAAAGTTTTTTTTATAAAAATTGTCCATAACAAAATCAATTTATAATTATTAAACTTTTTATTAACAAAATTGCAAAATAAAAAAATTTATTTAATTTTAAAATGAAATTAAAAATTAGTCAAAACAAAAAAGTAAAAAAATACAGATTCAAAAAAATAAGACCAAAAATAAAAAGTTACTTTTAACAAAATTATTTGATTAAAAAAACTTTTCAACATTCACTAGATAATATGATGTTATTAGTATTTTATTGTATATTCTTTATTTTTCAGTATTTGTTGACATCTTTTTCCATAGATTCAACCAACTTGCAACAAGTCTCAAAAGAAATATTGTATCATGTTTCTTGAGCATATTGCCATATTTTAATCCTAATTTTTCGGTCTTTTGCCTTGAACGCTTCTCTTAAGCTCAGATCACAATTTTTTTATTGTGGAGATTGTGCGGGCCACATCATAAATTCATTATTAGCCTAAAACCAATTCGAAATGTGCTTCGGGTCATTATTTCGCTGAAAGATGAACTTTAAAGACATATTTTCTTCAGCATATGGTTAGCATTTTCTCCTCTAGTATGTTTATATATTTATTGGCATTAACTTTATTTTCAATAATATGAAGTGGGATTACTCTATACCAAGAGAGGCATCCTCAAACCATCTAATTTCCACCATCATGCTTTTTTGTGTAATGTGGTAAAAGTTCTTGTCCTATTGGTCGTTGTAAAAAAGTTGTCCCTTCAGACCCAAACAAATTTATCTTACACTTGTCACTTCAAGCACATTTCTCCATCTTTCTGGATTTATATTAGCAAAAAATAATTGGTCTTTAATATTTTTTTTATTCAATAGCAAGGCGTAAAAAAATATATATTATTCAATTATATTATAGTAAAACTATTATTTAATTTTTTTAAAAAAATGAAAGTGAAAAAAATTAAAAAAATCTTCATCGTTGAAAATCAATGGTAATACACTAAACACGTAACGCTTGAACCCCTTACCTACAAGACTGTAAAACGAGTTGGTCTATAATACGCGTTCGAATCGTGTCAAAGAAATCTGTGGAATCCAAACACGTGGGGTAATCGTCGAACGCATGCCGCTGCTATTTAATTAGGTGACCGTTCTTTAGCCACTCCGCGCCGACGACTGCCGTCGATTTGTTTTCAATATTTTTAACATGAGCTTCATCACTTGGCACCGATTCATTTTAAACCGACATTATATTACTTGAAATGTTTGTTGATTAGTTGCTTTTGTTCAACAGACATATTTATTTATACGTCGAATGAATGTCTTTTCAAATTACATTTTAATTTGAACATTTTTTATGTATGTGTTTGCTTATACATTGTTAGTATCGTTTTAATGAGAGCTTTCTTTCTGGCGTGACTATATCATCTCTTTGTTTAATTACTGAAGTATAGAAATACGAAGTGCGTAGGCGTTTTTGAATATAAGAGGATTAATGTAAGTTCAACTTTTTTTCATATAAGTTATTTTAAAATATACACTTTTTTATTTTTACAGTAACTTATATATAATTAGAAAGAACTTTTTACACCAGAATTTCTTGCTGTTTCATTACATATTTATACAACTAGGTCAGTACTTCTAATATAAGTTATTAACTAGTTTTAAACTAGTGATTTTATTTCTTTGACAGAATTGATATTAAGAGAATTGAAAATATTGATACAAGTTAATAATTAAATTTAATCCAATTAAATTTTAAAACAAAAAATATATTTATATGAACTTTTTCATTATTGGCTTTTGTGGCAAATTTCCTTGAACATAAATAAATCACTCGGACAAATACCACAATATTCTATAAAACTGTTCAATAATCCTTTTTAATTAATGAACAAATGCTTTTATAAAATGTTGTAATGAAGAAATAAGAGATTTATTTCTGTTGAAATTTTTGTGATAATAATGATATAATGAATATTGTTTAATTCACAAATTACTGAATTACTTTTTAAAATATTATTTTTAATCAATTAATTATGAATTTCGTTGAAAAATATATTTTTAAAATTTTCGGTAAGTGACCTTCGTATTAATTAAAAAGAAATTGTTTTACAATACGATTTTTTTCAAAAAATAAATATTTAATTTTCGAAATACTGAAATGATAAAAATTAAAAATTATATTTATTCTGCTACAATTATAATTTTACATATTTCATTCTTTGAATAAAAATGTTGTATAATTTGATAAATAAAATATGTAAAAACCACAAATAGACATAATTTAAATATAATATAATGCAATAAAAAATTACTAGAACAAAATTTGTCACCACTGATATTTAATTTTATTGATTCAGTTTTTCACACTGTAATTATGAATAAAATTAAATTAAAATATTTTTATTTTAAATACTTATTTCCTAATGATAATTCAAATTAACACTTAAAAAATATTGTCAATAATATATTCTCAATCGTAAAAAAACATTTTCTATTACTACTCTTTGTTACTATTATCTTATTTCTAAATTTAAATAATAATTCAATATAAAAAATATGTTAATCATTTCAAAGGGGGAAATCAATAAATAGAATATATTTTTATTATTTTTTTAATTAGATAATTTTGAATTAAATATTTAAAACATCTTGGCAGAAATGAATGTATTTTTTTTTAAATATTAAATACTACAATATATACAGCACATTTCATACTGAAATTATTTTCAAATTTCCGAACATCATTTTTTAAATAAATATTGTATCACTGAAAGTCTATAAAAGTCATCTTCACTCAATAAAACCTACCAATCTCTGAACGTTATAATAAACGTCAATTTAAAAAACAGTACATCTAGGAGGGAAAAAATACAAAATTCTCACGCATTTATTGTAATAAGACACGCACTTATTTCACATTCTACTGCGATGAAAATATGAACATAAAAGTGTCATCTGACATAGCTTATTCAGTTGTATGTGTGATATCTTCAATGTAAGTGTATACTATGGGCACTAAGAAGATATCGTCGACATTTTACATAAAGCATGTCTAAATTTCTCACGTTCTTTCGTGTTTACGTTGTCCCATATATCAGACACGTAGGACTTCATTCTATATTTAATGTTGGCGTAGATCATAGCAAACACGATGCTGCTGCCTAGTATTTTTACACAAAATGCTGTTTTTTATTCTCGTTTTTATTTTCAGTCCGTACCAGATTAGATACATTGTTGAGGATACGGTTTTAGGACGTTCAATGAATGCGTTTCGCTACAAATAACCGACGCAGTGGCTCCGAATATAGGATTTTATGTCAGTGAACTTTAAATTGAATTATTAAGATTTATCTTTGTGCATACGTTTCAAAAAAATCTAATATTCTTTTAACTAAATATACATTTTAATTTAATCATGAAATAAACTACAGCATAACTTTTTTTGAAAAAAAATAATACTGATTTAATTTACGTTTATAATTTCAAAAATACTAGACTTATACATTAATATACGTTTTCAAATATCACAACGACAATTTCAACATAAACTGTACAATAAACACACCATCGTTGTTCTGGAATATATCGCAGCTTTAACTAATCCTTAGTTCGTATTATACTAAGTCCTATTACAACATGGGAACTCGACAACAGAACGTTAACAGACACTGGTATTCACAGTGTTTCTTTATCGCGACACTGGAATTCTATTCAAAAGCATAATACTATGCAAAGAAAATATTTACGTAAATATGTTGTTTACGAAAATAAAAAAAATATCGCCTCAAAGTATACATCGTTTATTTTTAATAAGATACAATGTAAACATATTTTTAAGAGAAATTTATACAAAAAAAACGAATTACATTTTATATCAGTTTTTCAACGTTACTAAAAATTTAATTGTATTATTTAAGACCATTTTTAAAAAAATATATTTTGACGAGATATACTTTTTTATATTTTAACATTATATGTGAAAAATTTTTCACTACACGACAAAAATAATAATCAAAAAACAAACAATTACTAAAATACAGACTTACGAATTTTTGTTGTTTAGGAAAAGAACAGAGATGAAAACTTACCTAAAACAGAAATAAATTAATTAATAAAATGATTCAATTTATAAACATATTTAAATGTTATTTCATAATTTGTAACGAAAAAATACATTTTAAAAAATATCCAAGAATATTTCAAAAATAAATAATTTTTAAAAACTAATTTTCAAGGACAAATATTAATACAAAAACTACTTGAGTGACTCATTTGTAAAAGTGGATTTAATCACCGTGCTAAACAGTAATTGTACGAAATGTATCTCGAATCTAAATTTGTAAATTTTAAGTACTAGCAATTTAATTTATAGTCGTATGCAGATATGCATGCATGCAAATTTACGAGAATACATATTCACGAAACTAGAAATATTAAATAACTTTGAAATTTACATATTTTAGCATATGTGCATTGTCTGAACGGGTTAAAATAATCTACATGATATGAAATAATAACAATATTTTATAAGAATTAATTACAAACGTAAATAACTAGAAAAAATAGTACTTGTTACACATAAAATAATTAAAAACATGACAAAAAATTAGAAAAAAATTTTTTTTTATAAATATTGTTTTATATAATAACACATCTGCTTCAAATTGCAAATCCACTTATAAGGACTCTAATTACAATATAAAACAATCTATGCTTAATTATTTGATTTTTAAGTATTTATTAATATTGAAATAAAGAATACTACACTTCCTACGAACTCCTTTCAGATACTGCATTTGCTTGAAAAATTTTTAACAAATTTTGTATATATACATACATGGTTTTGTAGCAATTTTTCTTTATTGATATTCGTAAAGTAGGTATATAATACCATAAATGACCCTTATCGACAGACATCTTTCCTTTATTATTATTCTATAAATAATGATGATAAAACATGTTGATTGATAAAATATAACGATAAAAAAATAAATCATATATCTTTCATTACAACATTTTTCTACGTACTTAAAATAATTGTATGTTAAGGGGACAAAATTGTTGGTGCACCTAATATTTTGTGGAGTGTATAATATATAATATTTTTATGTACAAGTTACTATTTTCTTGACATATTTCAGTAAAATATGTCGAGAAAAAATGCAGAACATACAGTATTTATTATTTTAATTTGGAACATATGTTTGTGTATGTATGTGTGTATATATATATATAAACAAGAAGTTTATTTACGAATAATATACTTCACTCAACTGACAGTATTTAAAATGAAACATGTTCATTTCCATTTTATTATCAGATTTATATTCAGCGAATAATTTTGACTGCTCCGAGATCACCTAACTGAGTTTTTTTACACACAAAAGATTTCCGTATTGTACATTCACGCATAAAAATTCATACGCAACGAAAATTGTAAACTCTCTCACAGTATTCTTCATTATTAATGCGTGTACGTGCGTACGTACACAGACCATCAATAATTCTTTTCCGACGCGCAAAAAAAAATTAAAGAAAAATGCATTAATTTTCATCGTGTTTCATTCGCGGAATTTTCAAATAATTATGAAATAATTGAAATTTACCTAATAAAATTCGTACAAACAGCGAATACAAATTTCATTCAAACGCATGTGTGTATATATATGAGTAAATCTGATAGGAGGACGCGAGCCAAAACATCTCAAAGTGCGTATACGACATGAATATACAAACATCGCCATATACGTTGGATTTATGCCAATGTTCTATTTTATGTTTTAAATGAATCCACGATGAGTTGATTTGTGGGGAAATCCCTGCGTATTTTTGCGTGAGACTGCAAAGACTTATTTACGGAAGATGTGCGTAGTTCAAATATCTCGATTGATTGATGAAACGTCAATTTTTTGTGTTAGTTAAATTTAAAACGAACCATTCAACCGACTAATCTATTTCCGTAATTATATATAACATAGGAGCACTTTTCAAAAGATACAAATAAATACAACTGATTTTAAAATAAATATTTACGACGTATAACTCTTTTCTGCAAGTATTTTCTAAGAAGGAATCGCTAATTCTTTGTTCTTAATAACAAATGTTTTTCAAACAGGATTTTTGGAATTCTTAAATTATTTCTAAGAACTAACATTTAATTTCTTGATAATTGTTTTATCACTGACTAATTGAATTATATATAAATAAATCATTTATATCAACATTAAAATATTTAATAGTCACTTAATATTTAATTTTATTTATTTCATATTTATGACCAAACTTTATTTAAATTTCTACAATTGTTTCATCATCGTTTAATTTCAATTTTTGTACTAAATTTATTTAGTTTTTAATTTTTTAAAATTCATAGGAAGTTTTGTAAATGTATATTACCAAATAAAGTGAATTAATCATCTATCGAACACTTATAGATAACAGTTATCAAAATTACAAAATACAGAAATAGTTCAAAGGAACACAAATTAAAGATTAGTCCATACAATTAATTGTTACATAAATAGATTTAAATCTTTCAACATTTTCTATATAATAAGAAATATATGTATATGTGGATGATTTATTAGAATTAATGAGTTAAGAATTCACTCAATAAAAATATATTTTTTAAAAGAGAAAAATAATTAGATTTTTATTATTAATTATTTCCATAAAAAACAATTTTAATATTAGAATTAAAGAATTATTTTTATTGATAACAATTCTTTCTCGAATATTAAAATAGATTATATTATTTTTTGGAAAAAATTTAAGCTTCACTTAATTTCCAGTTTCTAAGAGTTAACAAATTGCATTAACAATTAATATCCTTAATCCACACATTATTCGATATTTTTCTTAGCATCCAAATTTTTGAATCTCAATAATTTCCATTGTTCATTGATTTATATATATATATATATAACAAACAAATGAATAAAAAAATATTTAACTTTCACTTATCATAAATTTTAAAATAAATATGACAAACATTTTATTATTTTTAAAAAAGATCAGTTTACAAATGAATCAGCCACAGTTCCAAAACAACAAATCAGTTTACAATTAAAACCATATAAAATCAAACAAAAAAAATTCAAGGCTCGAATAACTAATTTTAGTTCTTTAGAACAAACTTAAACCAGATATCATATAAGTGTAGATTCTTTTCTTTAAAATCCTTTCTAATTCTACTAGATTATTTTTTAAAAAAATCATTATTAACAAAAATACTTTAAAAATCAATATCACTTAAATAAAATTCAAATGTTATGAGACACAAGTATATTTCTGTATCATCTTAATATTTAATAAAGTCATAAAAATAATGTATTTTACAAATTAACAATTCATGTGTGAATAAAGGAAGAGAAAAATATGGCTTTTTTAAAAATTTAATTAACATTGATATAATATGAAATTAAATTAAAATATAGTTGATAAGAAAAACATTATCTTGCTGTACAACAGTTCTGAATTAAATTTTGATTATGATAAAACATAATTTATATTAAGATACAAAAATATCAAATACATCCTCATTTATGATATAATTTCAAAGATTAAAACACTTCCGTGTTCTGTATATCTCGATTTTATTTCAATTAATAAATAAATTTTTACCTCATAATTACTATATTATTGAGCCGTTGAATAATTTCCAACGTTGATTTTAATTAATCATATCGTATAATTTTATTATTCAAGTCCATCGAAGATTTTGAATACAAGGTAAGAATTATTTATCTTGTGTACTGTTCCGATTTATACACAAGTAAAACTCATTTATGTAAAATTATCCTTCTGCTCACTAATTGAATTTTAATTATGAAATATCTGTTCGATTTTCCAATACAGCAGTAAGAAATATTAGTTTCGTTACGAGTTCAACGACCTACAACATCAACATATATTTTAATGTCTGCTGTGGGATATTTTACAAGACACACTATATTCTCATCAATTTCTATTGAAAACATACACAATAATGAATATGGTTACACCTCAACTAGTAAAAGGGATGACCGACAGTTAATTCAATAATCTCCGATATTTCCTTAATACATATATTATTTTATATTTATATACATAAATAGAAATCTATAAAATAAATGATGGATATTCTGTTTAAATTCAAATTATTTACAACTAAATTTATAAATAAGAGATATAAGTTCTTTATATTAATTATGAGTAGAATTATTGTAGTGAAAGTTTTCTATAGCAAAAAATAATTATGAAATTTTTTTTTTAAATTTTATTTCCTTTTTAATAAAAAATAATATGAAAAAATATATAATTTTTCACTTCTTTTCTATTTATTTTATTATCATATTTATACAATTCCATAATTGAAAAGGATAAGTAAATATTTAGAAAGAAAATAATGCACAAAATTATTTATAGACAAAATTGAATTTTGAGAAAATATTTTTACAATATATCATTTTATTGTAAATATTTATATAAAATGTTTTTTAAAAAATACTTTTTATAATAATTATTGCAAATGAAATGACAATCCTCGAAAATATAAAAATAATGAAAGATGTACAGAATTTTTTTTAAAAAAACATTATTAAATTAAAAATTTAATAAAATTATTCAAGAATACTTAAAATCATTACTTATTAAGCGATTATTAAAAATAATTTATTACGTTAAAATTTTGGAATAACTGAATGTTATTGACAAGACAGGATTTTTTACAGAAAAAAAAACACAATTTAACTTTTAATAAATATTTAAAAAATTTAAATAAGTTTCAATTTTATATTTTGAATTCATTTCATTTTTTTACAAAAATATTGTCTAGAGATGAATAGAAATAATTTTATTACAAATAATTTTTTCATATCATGCCTTTTTTTTGATTTTTTTTTACTTTAACCCATTATTCACTGTATTTCGTGACAATTTTCTGTAATGTTTTTAAATATTAACATTTTTGTTTAATTTTCTTTGGTTATCTGAAAATATATCATTTCATTTTTTTTTAAAAAAATTTCATTTATAAAAATTATTTTTTATTAAAATAATATTCTAATTACAAAATTATTAATTTACTTAAATTTTACTACTGATAATAAAAAAAAAATAATTTAAAATTTTACATTTTTTTGCTAGATAACAATTCTGTATAGTAATTAAATTACAGAAAATTATCTAAAAGATATAAACAGAATTTCAACATTTTTTTTTAATGCAGACGAAATTATTTTGTAACAAGAAAAGGATATTACATTATTAATTAAAATATAGGATAAAAAAATTTGAAAATTAATTTCTTGTTCAAATTGTGTGCATACATATGTGTGTGTGTGTATATGTATATGTATATATATATATATATATATATATATATATATATATATATATATATATATATATATAGGATCATCTAAATGTGACACTTATATTCATATTTTATTAAAAAGAAAAATGTGTATAGGATGATATATAAGAAAACATGTGTGTAGGGAAAAGTGTATAGTTTTTTTTTAATAAAATACAAATCTAGGCGTCACATTTGGATGACTCTCTCTCTCTCTCTTTATATATATATATATATATATATATATATATATATATATATATATATATACACACACACATACACACACATAAAACGACATAAATATTCATATTAGTGTACCTAATTAAATTATTAAATACAATTCTACTAAAACTTTAAACTTGAACTTCTAATTTCTCTCTGAAAACTTGAATTGTTTCTTCTGAATTCGTCATCCAAACTTTAATTTAATTTCGCTACAAGTAACTTCAATTAAATTCTATAAATCAAACTCGATTCAACAATCCGTGAATTCGATCACTGTACACGACAGTATTTATAGAATTTCATTATTGAAGAAACATATGATATATATATATATATATATATATATATATATATATATGTATATATATATATATATATATATAAATGAAACAAATAAAATACGAAACGACACAAGTTTTACTTGCGGTGAAGTTTGACGACCTCTACATTACTACTCGTACGCTACCAGCAACACACACGATATTCACACCGAAATTGACAATCGTGAACTTGACTGCAGAGAGGCTTCAAGCATCCAATCCGGAAATCTGGTCATTTAATTAAAATCTGTTTTGAATCTTTCCGGCCGTTGACCTACGGAATCGGGTAAACTTTGCTTATGCTAATTTTCGCTTGTGCACAAAACTCAATTTATAACAGACTGTTGTACATAAACTTCAATTGTTGATCGAATGATAAACTCGATTATTCTCTTCGTTTATGCTTTTCGACGTGTCGACAACAAAAGTAATTAAGCTTGCAGATGTTATGTTACATTCGAGATTGTATAATCAAACAATATTTATGACAGAAATTGTTTTTATTGCATAAATTAATCAAAACTACTTTAATTTATAACAAACAAAAATTTGTTTATAATAAAAAATTAAATACGTACAAAGATTTCATTGTAAACATACTATCGCACAGAATTGAAATATAGAACGTTTCAGACACATTTCAAAAAAATTCAAGCATAAAAAATGAAATGGAATTGCTTAGAGTATATTTAGTTTCATTAATCTAAATATTTATTTCTGTACGTTTAAACATGGTACATATTTCGAATAGTTTCGAAATATTTACAGTTTAATCATTTTTAATCGACTAGAGATGGCGACTGTTAATTTCTGACAGAAGTTCTTTTTTGACAGAAGTGAGTAATAAGTTACGAATATAATTTTAAATGAAAGGAAAAACGTACACAGACATTTATCTTCCTACTATGTTTCAATGATTGACGTATTTAAAAATATTTATCTACGCTATAACCACTATTAAAAACATTTTTTTTATTTTGTAATCAAATGATTTTAATAATAATATTTATTATTTTTATATATAAAATACTAATAATATATTCATAATTAGAGAACGTGTTTAATTGTTCTATTACTATTTTAAAAAAAAATAATAATAGATAAATTTTAAATTGAATCTTTATGGAAAGTTATATCTAACCTAAAAAAACACTTTTATATATATACATGTGTATGTATGTATATATAAAGGTATGATAGATAGTGTTTTTTATGATAGTGTTTTTTTAGGTTAGATAGAACTTTTGATAGTACTTCAATTTAAATTTCTATCACGTTTTTAAAAAAACACCTATATTATGTGACCTAAATGAAAATGGAAGTTTGTAATAATAGTAAGAAAGTAAATGCATGTCTATATCCTTCAGTCTCATTTGGGCTATCTTATATAAATGTTTATACAATTTATTTTTATTCTATCGTTTTTTGAAAGTAGTTAGATATTCTATTTATTCAACTATTATTTTTTCTTTTTCACTACTGTTTAAAAAAACATAAATTACTAAATATATAAAAATAATTATTAAAAAATCAAAATAATATAAATTTGGATTTTTACTATATACAAAAATAAATGATTATTTTACCAAAAAAATTATGAGTTTTTAATTTCCTGATTTTATTTTCTACATAAAATTATTTTATATAAAATAATTTTACTTAAATAAAAAATTGTAATGCATAATTATTTGCATTATTTGTTAAAATATTTTTATTTATTGATATTACCACGATGTCATTATATTTTATACAAAAACATTATTTTATTATTATAAAAACAATACAGTAATAACACTGTATATTTTTGAAAATAATACCAATCCTGTCAAACTTGTAAAATAACTTAAAATGATAAAACATTACGATATATTTCATTATGATTCTCGTTTCATAAACTACTTTTCACCATTCAATCCCACAAAGTATTGTTTAAATTAGTTTTATTCTCCGAAAAGTACCATTGAATAATTTGAAAACAAAAATTAGGTCAAATATCTTTTCGATAAAATGAACTTTTCGGAAGAACAAAGGAAACAGTGATTCCTTTTTAAACAAAGTAATGAAAACATGGGAGTGTCCGTCCTTACGACGAGAAAATTTAAATGAATAGAAAGAGTAGTTTAATTGGCGAAAACTTCAGACTGTTTCGAATCGTTAATGAAAAGTTGTTACACTGTACTCATTTATCAATACTTAACAACTTTTAATTAATAAATGTCGTATCGAAGCATTTTACTAACAAATATAATTACGTATTTAAATCTAAATATCATTTTTTTATAACTTACTTTTATATTATATTATTGTATAATACGTAAAAGTATTAGACAGTTAAGATAATCGAATATTTTATTTTATTTAAAATAATGGATATAAATAGAACCAACCAGATATTTTTTTACACATGACGTCATTAAAATGCACTAACATAGCTCATCTTCATACACAATATCTTACGTTTATTATCAATGTCATATGAACTATGTTACTAAAAATACCACAGTAAAATAACACGGAGATTATCTAAAAATAGACATTTTCGACACAAGACCGTGTTGTAAAACGGAGTCGATATTAAGTGCGTTATCTGACTCTCGAAGCATTTAATAATAATAATAACAATAACTGTAACGTAGCAGTTTGCGTATCGTAGGTGGAGGGCACGTACGTAACGCATATTAGCCATTAATAATTCGACAACGTGCCACAAGACATGAAGTATTCAAATTTTACATTGTATAGTATTATATACAATTACAATAGTGTTTGCAGTGAACGAACGACATGATTTAATTCAATCAAGTGTATATAAATATACAAAGTCAGTTGGCTAAAAATATCATTCGTGTCTGGTTCTTCACCATTTGTATTGATTAGAACAAGTACGTCCGTATATAAAAGTCGATATGTGTGTTTACATGTATTTTTAGAAAATAATCGATGTTATAAGGCAATTCAACAAGGCTTTTTAATTATATCAAAAATAATTTGGAATTATAGCTAATTAACATTTATACAAATTATTTACTGTACATAAATTCACAATATTTCATACAAATAAATTATTAACATATCAAAAATTGTTCAATTTGTTCACTTTATAACAACAGTAAGCTAATGCGCATTTCGATAGCAATACAATCACCATCAGAACTTTTACTGTTATTATAAACAAATAAAAAGTAATTATTGAATGTTTTAAACATCTTATGGCTAGGGTAATAATTAAATTGTGTGGAAGTAAATTCGTCACAGTTCCAAAATAAATTATTACAATATTTTTTAAACAAATGTTTAATCATTATTCACTTTATTTACTAATTTGCATTTCGATACTCTTCATTTAAGTTTCCACAATTATCATCAGTAAATTGACATTATTCCATTATTACTCAGAATATCTATGACTGATTTCATGTTTTTTTTCTGTTTTAAATTGTTGTTAAATTTTTCTGCAGATTCACAAAATATTTTTAGATACAACCATAGGAAATAATTTAAAAAAATACGTATAAATACAATATATTAAAAACTATATCAAATAATTTATGAAAATATAAAAATTAACTGTTTATACAATAGAATATAAATGATGTCACAAATTAATAACAAAATATTTTTTTTGAATTAAACTTTCTACACTACATAAATAACAAATATATGGTCATTCAAATGTGACCCCTATATTTGTATTTTATTCAAAAGAATCTATACATATGTTTCTTTAAAACACAAATCTAGGCGTCACATTTGGATGACCCTATAAAATATTTCGATGAACAAAATACGAGAGTTATGGATTAACTTTCATGTATTCATTCATATGAACAAAATTAACTTATATTTTTCTTGTAAAATTTCATTAAAAAAATGATAGTTCCAAAAATACGTTTATAATGCAAACATATAACATTTAATTTTTTTTATATTTTCCACTATTTTATATGCTTGTTTCGAAAATGATACTGATATTGAAAGTCGTATAAGTAATAAACATTGAAAAATAAATAATTAAATATAGCACATTAAAAAAATATTTAGGTTAGATATTCACTAGAATTGATTCTCTGATGAAAAATAAAATATCTTTTTCTTTTTCTTGAAAATGAAACCAAAATTAATTTAAAATAAAAATTAAATAGCTTTTAAAAATGAGTTCGTATAAATGCAAAGTTATTTATTAAACAAATGTATGCATTCAAAAATTATTCGGATACTTAAGTATATTAATTAAAGATGTGTCAACAGTCTAAGAAACAGAACTTTTGTGCCACAGACATAAATGTACTGTTCTATTTAGTTGACAAGCGGCATTGAACTCATTACAAGCGTATGCAGAGGCATAGACATTAATCAAATAGATTCCGAAAATAAACTTGTAACGTTTAAATTATTTCAATAAAAATTATTCAAGTCTAATGTCCATAAACATATCTGTAGTAAATGTTATACAAGTTGTTAAGTTGTAATTTAAATTAATATAGATATTACTTACATAACATTATATTTGTATTTTTTTATCGAGTTAAAAAATATTATGTAAAATGTTATATATACGTTTTATAAATTGTATATTTATTTATAAAAAATGTCAACGAGAGATACTATGACAATCACGTTGACAGTTTTAATAAAATCTATTTAATACATTGATAAAAATATTTTATTTCAGTATTTAGATTTCAAACAATGTACACTTCCAATTTAAATTCAATTTTATATCTAAAAAATCTCTTCAAACTATTTTTAATTGTGTATAGATTGTATTTTTATGTAATTTTTTAATATATTTTTCTCGTTATATTTTTTAAAAAAAATTGAATTAACTTTCTTAACTTAATATTTTTTTGGATTTTATATTTCTAAGGAATTTTTCAAAATATCTTTCCGGATATTATATTTTTAACGAATTTTTCAAAATATTTTTTTCTAAGTTAATTCTCGATTTTATTTATGAAATACTTTTTTCGATTTTACATTTTTATTAAATTTATAAAATAATATATATTTTTTCCTTATTTTTAAATTTTTTTTCGATTTTACTTTCTTATCAAATTTTATGAAATATTATTCTAGAATTTATATTTTTAGAGAATTTTATAGAATATTTTTTTTGAATGTTATTTAATATTAATTTCTACTTCAATTTTTCATTAAATTATTTTTAGTATTTTATTAGATTATTATATAGGGTCATCCAAATGTGACACCTAGATTTGTGTTTTATTTTTTTTAAAAAAAACTATACACATGTTTCTTTTTAATAAAACACAAATCTAGGCGTAACATTTGGATGACTCTATATCTTTATCGAATGTTAAAAAATATTTTTTTGGATTATATTTTCATCAAATTTAACAATTATTTTTTTGGATTTTTTATTATGAGATATCAAATTCGAATTTATAAAGTTCAAAATGTTTATAATATCATTTTCAATTATATTTTACAGTAGATTTCTAATTTTTAAGCAAGAATAGTAAAAAAAGGAATTATTTAAAAATATAACAGAAGAAATATTTTATAAAGAATTCTGTATTGAAAAAGAGAGGTTTTTAAAAATATAATTGAAGAAATGAATTATTGTACATCCATATTCATATGTGTAAAAAATATATAAATTTTTAATCTCGTTTTTTAAAATTTTAACCTAGTTTTTTAGGTAATAATTTATTTAAATTCTTTGAGAAATAAAAAAATATGTTTATTTTTTTATTTCATTTACAATACAGTTAATTTTACCGTAAATACATGAGATTCTTATAAAAAAAAACTCATTTATATTACTATTCAATGACTACTAGTTAATAATATTAGCATTCTGTTTATATTGAACTCGTATTCTTGTCTTATTTTCATTTCAAACAGATATTAAACCAGTTTGTCGAGCAATACGTATTCATTATAATTCCAGTAATTCTTCAACAATAACATGTTTCATTCTTACTTTCAAGTCTATTTCATCTACGATCCAATTGTTTATTACGTATATGAACGATACACGCGATAAACTAATTGTTCGATCCATCGTTGTTGTTGTTTCAAGTCGAATCATGACGACACTGGCTGGTAGATACGTCGCCAACGACATATGGTTGTCAGTCTGGTTATTTTTTTTCGTCGTCATCGAGTCGAAGTTTTTTCTATATAAAATCCAGTTATGTGTGTGCACACGCTTTCTGCATGCTTGGAATGCATCCGTGCAAATGTTTTAAGTTACATCTCTTACTGCCATTTAAGATAACGTTTTCATTGGATGACCGTATTGATCAACTATTATTTATTTATAATTTATAGACTATATTTTATAAATTAAAAACTATTATAAAATTATATAGTAGAATTCAGTTATATAAATTAAGTTTCGTAACGTTTCAAATCTGACCCATTTTGATATTTAAACTTCTCTAATTTCTAACTGTATATACATAAATATTTTTTATGAACACACATACAGATCTTATATTAAAAAGTAATTACGTCGGAACTAAAAAATGAAAATAAATTAAATTACAGTTACACAATAAAAAGAACGACCTGGTGAAGATATAATTGAGTTTTAATATTGCCCGTATAATATTTTTAGAACATAGAAATGTTTATATATTTTATTTGTTTTTAAATTAGTTAATTGTCAGTTTTGAAATATAGTTGAAAATTATTTTTATTTAAATAATATTCAAAAAAGAATAATTCATCAGAAATCATATAATATTAGGTTGGCAAATATCTCCCTTCCGCCTTCTGGTCTTTTGAATTTCGCAGCTACGTACAAAAAAAAAAGCGGAAGGGAGATACTTGCCAACCTAATATTAATAATTATTATTTCTTGAGTCAATATAAAAATAACAATTTCGATTTCCTGTAAAATGGATGTTTTAATTTAGTTTTTTTTACACAGATTTATTTGATATTAAACCCATATTAAATTTCACCTCTCATATTAAATTGTAAATATTTTATTTAATTAATTTCTATATAATATTACAATAATATTGTTTATTTAAATAAATTTTATACAATATGTATCTTTAAAAAAATATTTTTAAAAGAATTTCAAATTTTAATAAACAGAAAAGAGTACAATATTAATATTATGTAAAAAATATATTAGAAAAATAAGACGTTTTTCTATAAAGTACAAATTTTTCATTCACTGACTTCATATATTAAAAAATTCAAATTTATTTTCAATATTTTATTTCATTTCTTTCTATTTAAAAATCTTTTCAATAGAAGATTAGTTTAAATAATCTGATCAAAGAAAAAAAACAGAAATAACGACATATTAAAATTATGAATACAATATTTCATATTTCATACAAAGTGAAAATGGTTTTTACATATTTTAATACAAATATTGGTATTATTAATATAAATACATACTTTTATTTCCTCGACAAATAATTTCAATTATGAAAGCTATTTCTACAAAAAAATTATAAGTAAAAAAATTTGTATACGAAAACATTTCATAAACGTATACAATTATTTTTTTCTATTAATAAAAATCGTTTGATAAATTTTTCTTCGTAACCGAATCAATAAACAAATTTGTATAAAGATACAATTTGAAATCATATAAATATTTTACTAAGAAATTTGATAACAATCACATAATTTTCCAGAAATATAAAACGATATGGAAATTTTATTTTATTTAAATGAGAAATAGATTTCAATACCACAAAAATTTAATGGTAAAAAGAAACATGATTAATATCTATTAATGAAAAAATACTAATGAATTAACAAAGCTATACTTTAATCATAAAACAATTAACTTATTGAAAATTACATCAAAATTTCGAAGAATCTTATTTAAGGAAATACTTTTCTGGGAAATAACATTCTTTTATATTAAAGTGTTTTTACATTATGAAGATGAATATTTACATCAATATTTGTAAGTAATTACGTGTAAGTATATATTATGCATACACTTTTTATCAATTTCATAACAAACTCAAATGTTTTTCGAATATGGGAAAGCCATTTTTCTTAAAAAATATGTACTTGTATAATAGTATAAATATTTTATGATGCTGTATTTATTTAGGTATTTAATGGGAAAAATAGGGAAATAAAGAAACATAAAAATATAAAAAAAATGTTTCTAATCAATTTCAATATATAATCAAACGATTACATTAATATTATTAATGAAAAAAATACAATTAACAACATCAACACTAACATTAATATCAATAATAGAAAATTTACAATTAAACAGTAAATGATATATAATTTATTATATAACCATAAATTTCAATAAAACAGATATGAGACTTTTATATATTAAAAGAATCTAAATTTAAATGATGACTGAATTTTACTTTTCTTTCCATTTATTTTATTAATTATTTTGCATTAGTTCCTAATCTAAATTACTTCAGTACTGATTTTTTTGAATGATAAAATGTCTTTAAATATTTCAGGTTTTATTTTGATTTTATTGATAAATTCTACATAGTAAGTATATAAAATAGAATAAATTTGTATATTTAACACATACATATTTATTTTATAACAGAAAGCTACAGATAAAATTTTTATCTTGATATAAATATTACCAATCATTGGAGAAATTATTTTTATCAATGTGCAAAAAATATTTCAACTAAAATTGAAATACTTGAAAAATATAAATTAAATTCGATAACCCTGAATCTGTTATGGTTTTATAAATTTCAGTTTTACTAGTCATTTCAAGAATATTTTTAATCTATCCAAACATAATGAGATTTTATTGAGGTAATCTTTTTTTTATGTTGTTATTTGAATAAATTTGATTTAATAAATTTGATTTATTGAATAATTCGTCTACATTATCCTTCTATTGAAATCTGGTTCTAAATAAATTTATCAATCAAATTTTATATATATATATATATATATGTGTATGTATATATATATATATATATATATATATATATATATATATATATATATATATATATATATATACACGTACTAATACATTATCCAAATCACTACAAACAAAAATGTAATGAAATAATTACATTAAACTAATTTAACTCGATTAAACGCATTGATAAACAACTAAGAAGGTAAAACTAACGTTATCTTTTAAGAATTTATTAAACAAAAATAATTACTGACTTTTATAACGGATAATAAAAGTTACTCAGTGGACCATCGTACACTAATAACACAATATTATTTACAAGTGTGTGTGTGTGTGTACATATATATATATATATATATATATATATATATATATATATAAAATTTGTGAACAGTCTCTATATACCTTTCGGATGACTCATAATATTTAATCCGGCGCACATAATCGCAATGAATGGAACAAGTGAATGTTTGGGATTCCATTTCTCTGCGCCAACATTGTCTGGTCTGATCGAAATCTGTATACGAGTTCACAACACCTGATGATTAATGTGCGTTGCTAGAGGCGGTGACTTTTTAGTATTCCGTTTATTGTTATCTGACAGATTTTTTATTGTATGATTAAAAAAATTGATTATATTTTAGTGAAGTTCATCTCGTATCCAACATGCCTCTGGATGATACGTATAAAGTTTTATTTATTATGATTTAGACAATTTATTTACAACAATAACTCTAAAATATTATTTGTTAGTAACATTCATTATTTATAACGAAAAAACAATGATTATAACTAATTACTCTTCTAAAAATGTCTATTGGTATAAAAATTGGATGTATTTTTTTGAAATATTGATTATGTTTTATAAAATATTTAAATATCAACAAAGTAGATAAATTAAATGGTGTAATAAGACTTCTTTCATTTTTTCATATTATTATTTAAACAAATGTAAACGAATAATAAAAGATACAAAGAATTTTTAATCTGTTATATTTTAAAAATGTTTCATATTCAAGACATTTACTTTTTATCAAATTCTAAAAATATAATTTAAATGTAAATTGACTTAATATACATATATTGAGCTTAATAATTCAAGTATTAAAAATTAAGATATTTAACAATAGTTTTTACATTTATTATTAAAATATTTTTAATCTACAAATAAAGAAAATTTGATTTGAATAACTGAAAGAACATTTTGTGTCTATGAATGTAGAAAATTCTTTTAAATTTTAAGAAAAGCTTTTAGTTTAATTTGACTAATACAATTTAAATTAATATTTAGTCTAAAAACTCATCTATTTCAAATTAAAACTGAAATACTTTTTTTTTTAATTTTTTTAATAATATATTTTTATATTTGCTTTTGACATATTTTGAATACAAAAAAATAAAATTCAATTTCAACAATTTTAGTTATCTTATTATATTGAATTTGGAATATATTTTTATTTTTTAAAAAAATTATATTTGTTGAAATGTTAAATTTTATATTTTTTTTATCTTTTAAAGACATTTCTCATTTAATATTTATTTTTAATGTTTATAATAAAGGTATAGATTTAAATAAGATTATAAATAATTTAAAAAAAAATCTAAAATGATCAGCAGATATTTTTTTTAATCATTATCTATTTGGATCAAATATATATATATATATATATATATATATATATATATATATATATACGATAATACAAAATTATTTTCAATTAAATCAATCGTACAATGATTTTCTATTTTGTCTAAAATGGTAACCTTGTATAACAATGAATTCTTTTTATAGAATTAGAAAATGTATCTATGTATGTATATAATAAATGAAAGTTTGTGTTCTAATAATCAATAACGGTTCATCATACATCGTTAAATAAAAGTAGTTTAATTACCAAGAGCACTTATCTACCCCTTTTATCTATTCCGAAGCAATATATTCATTCGACATACATTTAATGTTACATTTAACAAGTAAACCTACAAATCTATCACAATTCAAATAATTACAGCTGTTTGAAAACATTCATGAAAAACTTTCATTACAAAATATATATAAATAATAATAAACCTACAATTATATCAATTAATTAAGTCATACAGGAAATATGTTTTTTTTTAACAAGATAATTATTAATATTGCATTATGAACGATATGTATAAGCGCAGCACAGTTCATAAACTGTACAATAATTCTATTTAAAGTACAATAGTTTTGTTTAAAATTTATTATTCTTTTCGCAGAACAGTATAGTCACCGATAACGACAATGATAATGTTATTATGACGCATTCCGACTATTTTATATTGTTGTGTTTTGATTCCGATAAATTATTCCAATTCCATGAGTTTATTATTTATGCAAAATAAGACAGATTGATTTAATTGCGATGTTTTTTAAGTAATAAAATGTGATTTGCCGTTCGCGTAAGTTGTGTATAATTGATTCAATTGGATGTACTTAATTTTAATTATACTGTCCTTGTTTATAATTAGAATAGTTTTTTTTTGTCACCATCAATCAAAAATTACTACACTACATTAGACATTTATACCATGATCTTTAACCTACATTTTAATTAATTACTTATAATCAATTTTATTTATATACCACGTTGCAATATTCATTAGAAATATATATAATTGAAATAAACAGAATTATGTACTTTGAAGCTGTTTTCAATTCTTGAAGGAAATACTTAGAAATTTATTAAATTCGTTGTAATTAAAATTCTTTGATACAAATTCTTTACGGTCATTTATTATAGCAATTATTCTAAGGAAACATATATTTTCCATAAATAATTTAATATATAATAATTTTAAATATATATATATATATTCACAAACACACTTGGTCAGTGTGGCTAATAGAATAAAATATCAATGAATGGCAATATTGAGGATCTTGCCCAGCAATGAGCCGATATAAAGTTAATGATATAATAGAATTAAAAATAGGAATTGTATTAAATTTAATATACAACTTCTAAAAAAGAACTAAAATGAAATACCAATTTTTGAATTTAAAAAAATATTCGATGAAATAAAATGACGATAAAAAACCGCACTTTATAAATGTCATATTTTACTCAAAAATTGAACTTCATTCTTTGACATTATCTACAAGTTTGTCATAAAATGGTTTTTCACAGAAGTTTTTTAATGAATTTATTTTCAATGCAAAATATATACAATTCCTAAGAAATTAGTAATTAAGTACATTCATGTCTTTGAACTTTAATTAAACATTTCTATCTGACTATGCATTTTAAAAAATAAAATACATTAAACAATATTTGAAAAAATGAATAGATTTATTAAGAATAATAAATATATAAGTACACTAATCATTTATATTAAAACGAATATACAACTGTTGTTTTAGGAAAAATCGACTAAAGTAATAATTTACTTTACATAAATTTCATTCACAAAAAAAAATGTATATTAATAATATTTCATTAATTTGATCTAACTATTTACTATTAAAATTGTGAATCTTTCTAAAATCTATATAATCTATAATTTATTTTCAAGGAAAGTGATATTGATATTTAAAAAATTGCCATATTTTTATAATATATCGGTGGCCGTTATCCTATTTTTACATTTGCTTTTATAGTATGAATTCATTGTGGTATTTTTGAAAAATGAAGTATATGTAAATAATTTCATGCTGTGATATAGCATAAGAAATCATTATATATATATATATATATATATATATATATATATATATATATATATAAAATGTAAATTGTTGGGAATGGAAGCAGAGAAGACTTAATAAAAGTTTTCATTATAAGTCGAGAAATTTTTGTACACTCTAACACAATTTCATACGTTCTTATTATGAAACTAAAACTGGAAGAATCGTTGTGAGAAAAACTTACTAAAACATTTGTTAAATGAAAGAAGTTTTGATGCATTTACTATATAACATTTTAATATTTAGTTTATAATATTATACCATACAATTTGAAAACTTTACTATAATATTCTTAAATGAATTTAATTAAATATTTTAAATAGTATTTTTATTTTATTTTATTACAAATGAAATAGCTTTTATTCGAAATTATAATTGACTTCTATCTGTATTTTAATGATCAATTTCAAAGATATAAAACAATATTTCACTTTTTACACATATTTTCATTTTTACATATTTCCAAAAAAAATATTTAAAATAATCCTGACTGAAGCATGAAAAAATATTGAATGAAGAATTACATATTTCAAAAACATGATTTACACTTATATTTATATATTCATTTTTTCAAAATTCACTACAATAAAAAATGTTAAATATTTTTTTTTAAAGAAAAAACCTCACTAATAACATTTTTACTACTTTAAATATGAAAGTTGAAAAATATTTTCATATACAAGAATTATGTGTTAAGTGACTGAAAAGTCATAAAATATTAATTTTAAGTATATAAAATTCCTATAAAATTTTATTATCTACTACTCGATACTTTTACTTGTATACGTAAAAACCTTGTATTTTATAAAAAAAATATTACATGTTTTTTCTCTATCATTATATATATATATATATATATATATATATATATATATATATATATATATATTCAATTATTATAAAATGTTTTTATTAAAAAAATATTATGTAACAAATTGTGTTAATTTGGTTCTTAAAAAAATAAAAATGATCAAACTTAATATGCTTAATACATGTTAAATAAATTTACAATATCAATTATGTTTCTTTATTATTATTATTTGTTAATCAAATAATCATTTCAAAATAATGTTTCATAGATATATAATATTGTTTAATATCTAATAAATGTTGAGTAATAAACCCTCATATTAATACAGATTGAAAAAAAGCGTACAATTGTTATCGCCTGTCCGTCTATAAGTAATGTGGGTGGATGATGCATGATTTCAATGTCTCTAAAATCCTCGATGATTTTGTTGACAGACGTTAGGATGAATATGTACCGTAGGCGTATTGTCATTTTTTTCAAATTTATTTACGTCCAATGAAACATTGAAGCCGCGATTTATATTGACGTGTATAGAAAAACAAGAAATGCTTGTGCATGAAAAATGTTTAATCCTTCGGTACATATTTATTCTATTTAATCAATATTTAGAGACATAGAGTCGTTGTTAAATATTATTCAATGGAAATTTACAAATAGATATAATACGAAATAAAATTTCTGATATAACGATTTAATTATTTGAGAAATGTTAATTTTTCAATATATGTATATAAATAAGATATACTTTGTGGATGGACACATTAATAGACCAATATGTGACACTCCGGCCATTAAGTATTTTTTTTTATTGTGTAATGTAGAAAGTCGTGTCTCTAGTGATAATGTTCACAATGCGTTACATCCATTCGAAAACAATACGATGCGGGCGCTTACTATTTAAAAGATTTTTTTACGAGTGTTTATATTTACGACAAACTCAGGCCATTGATTTTATGGGCAATTCAATAATAGTGGATTCAGAGTTTCGTTTTGTTAAGTCTACATTTGTCAACAACGATCAACTACCCTCGTTTATAAAACCCTTGTCTTGTTTTACATTTGTTTAAATTTCTTAATAATGTATTTAACATTTAAACATTTTTTTATTTTTTTTAAAAAAAGATATATAAAGTTAATAATATTATTATAATATATTTGTATATTAATAATATAATTAAAATTACATATTTAAATTTTTATTTATACAACTTTTTAAACATATTTACTACACAACAAATAATACAAACTATATTTAATATTTAAGAAAATAGAGCAATGAAAAATATATAAGCATACATACTGTTCTGAAAATACTTTGTGGAAAATTCGTATGAAAATAAATAAAAAACAAATATGTTTTAAGGATATAAAACTTCAAAGCTTTATAAAATCATAAACATTTATGCAATGTATGTGAAAAAGCTTAACAATATATATATATATATATATATATATATATATATATATATATAAAATTTGTTATATTAGCTTTCATAATTTAAATATTTTATCACACTGAATTTAGTTCTATTACACTACATTTGATATTAAAGTTGTTTTGATATTAAAGTAAATTTCGAAAATGTTTTATCATTATTCTTATATGCATACGTAAATATATTATATAATTAATAATAGGATGTAAGCTTCTTAAAGCAGTAATTAATAATAGAGGGATTAAATTGTACATAAAGGTATTAACGTTTATAGTTTTTCGGTTTCCATTTATTTAATAATATTATATATTGTATAAGAAGAAATGATATTAATTACAGTAAAATATTACAAAAGAGTTAAATTATTTATTTAAATGATTTGGTACTTTTTTTTAAAAAAAAATACGAACTTTCTAAAATAAAAAAAATATTTACCTAAAATAAGTTTTAATATCTTGATTTCTGTGACTAGTATAGCTTCTAATATAAAAATAATATATGAAACATATCAATAATTAAAAATACCATATAAATAAAAATTACATATAATTTTAATCTACAAAAAGACTATAAAAATTTCATTTAATTCGTTCTACAACAAAATTTGGGATAGACGATTAATTTTGGTGTAATTATCCAACGTGTTAATTTTATTCTGAATATCATATAAAATTACAAGTTCTCATATTGGATATTTTCGAATTTATATCATTCAAACATTTTCAAAAAAATCATAAAACTACTCAAACACTTTAAATCATACTATTTGACGAAAACTTGTTGGTACGACTATTAAATCACCCACCAGTTCAAATTAAGATGCCAAAATGATTCATTTATTCATCATGAGATTGTAGGAGGACACTATTACACGATGTTCAATAAGGCAGATTTCAAATGACTTTGACTGTCTTGAAGTTCAAACAACCAACCCATGTTTTTTTTATTTAAAATGATTTTAAAATACACCACATTTCTCAATTGTTAAATCATCCGTGATGTTTACTGTCGCCACATTTCAGTTTCTACGTATCATCAAATCATATTTAATCTTGATTTTATAAAACCATAATTTATCCAGATTTCATATTTATTTTCATAAAAATTCTATTTTGAATTTATTTCCCTTTTTCATTCTTTTGCAAAATATCTTAATGAAGTTTCATTATTAAATGACGTTAAATACTCAAACATTTATTTAGACATCTTAAAGTTATGAAAGTACAATAATTGTACTATTATTTTCGCATAAAATAAAAGTAATATAAATTACACACACACAAATTTATATCTATAATTTCTTCTTATAAACAATTATATATTAATTGGCTTTTAAGCATTAAAAAGCATTTGTAATAAAACTAAATTTAATATCAAAATAAAAATATTGATTATTTTCTAAATTAATGATTTTCTTAAAAAAAATATAGTTCATACTTATTATTGATTACTACTTGAAAATTATTTCAAATTTTATAAAAATATACAAGTTCATATAAATTAAAAACTAAATATTTTTTAATTACACATTTAAACAAAATAAAAAAAAATGATTCGGTTGATAAAAAATGAACACAAATTAGTAATCTTAAGATTTTTATTTACATTTCATAGTAATCAAATTACAGTCACGCGTCCAGTTAATAAATATACACCTAAGCATCAAGCTGAATAATAAAAGAATCTAAAAAAATAACAGAGCTCTTCTCAATTCTCTCTACACTTTAAATAAACATAAATATTATAAATATATTCAATGTTCGAATCATATGGAGTGCTATGTCATATTTGTTCTCATTAATGTATTCATAACTGCGGTAGTGTTCTTATCTTTTCAATATACATAACTAGACAAATAGAATTTGTTTATTAATTGTATATTTATTTGGATTTTTTATTTACTATAGTTTTTTTATTATTTATGATTTCTAAACTGAATTATTTTTATCGTTAATTTAATAATTTATACAAATTAACTGTAAGAAAAAAACAATTAAATTTAAAAACATTTCAAAGTCATTAAAATCCATATCAGAAACTATTCAAAAAAAATCATTCGATTTGATTTGATTTTCCTTAATTAATTCTAATCACGAAACCACATATTTCTGTCTATTAAACTCTGTATACACATCGATTATGTCTTATAAACATTGATCACTCAAACATTTCAATAAAATGCAATCACAGATTAAAATCAGAAGAGTACTGAATACATGACAATTCGAATACAATACTAGCAAGATACAGATTTTAAATTACGAGATTATGCAAATAATCGTGGATTTCATTCAAAATGTATTGTGTGTGGTCTGGTTATTGAATCGAAGTTTTTTTCTTGTACACGTATTTTGCATAAAATGTATATGTCAATATTCTTTTATGAACAACTTTTCAAATAATAAAGTTTTTAGTGTGTCTTTCAAAGAAATTATGTCTAGTAAATGATAACCTTGTAACCAATAACCCATTTCATAAAATTTTACTTTGGAATTATTTAAATGATTCCTAAATAAAATACTATCTTAAGGTCAATTTGTTTCGTCGAATAGCTTTATTGAAAATTACCGAAATTGAAATACATTTATAAAATTGTTATTGTTTTAAAGTTAGTTTTAGTTCTCGTAAAATATAATAATGTTCATTTGAATATCGTTGAAATTTGTTTTCTTATTGCTATATTCTTTTTATAAGTTTTTATAAATAGATTTTGGTTCATGAAAATACGTGTTCAAATTATTCTTTTATATAAAACATCTTAAAATAATCACACAATTTTTTTTATGTTTTGTAAAATGAAACTTTTATCACATTTTAATTTATTTGAAACCAGCATTTTTATCAATTTTACTAATATCGCCAGATTCACTATAATTATTTATATTGTAATTATTATTATTATATACATATTTAGTATTTCATGCATGTTTTAATTTTTTTATATATGTTAAAAAAATGTCACTTCATTATTTTTAAGAAATCTTGAATTTTGACATTTTTACAACCTAGAAACTTTAAAATAGTAAAATATTTACAAATCGAAATAAATAAATATGGAAATAATAATTCAATTAAAAAATATTTTTTCCTGGGCAAAGCTTTAAAAATATTATTTTTGAAATAGACAAACATTTTGTTAAGGAAAATTTTGTTATGTTAAAGTTAATAATATTTTGTGAAAGTAAATTAAATTACACTGTCAAACTATAATTGTATTTTGACACAATAAAGATATTAAAAATTGATATACGAATGACATAATAAAATGTAATTATTATATGTATATAAAGACCACAAATAACGATAAAAAGACATGACATCTTTTAGCTTAATTAATAAATATATACATACATACCGACACACGCTTATATATATATTGTGTGTGTATATTTATACAACCACCCTTATATTTTAAAGATACTGAATTACAAATTTTGCGTGTCTAAATACTATTGATGTCTATCTGATTGTATTTGGTCACGGAAGACGAAGAAAGGATTTGACTATACGATGTTTATTATAAGTCATGTAAATTCTTTTATAGAATGTATTAAGGGCATCAAGATATTCCAATCAGAATATCATGTAAATTTTCCGTTTACGTACGCATATTTTCCATTCGAGGATTATTGGATAGGAAATAGATCTATATTTTATATATTTGATTAAACGAATTGAAAAAAAATAAATATATTTGATCATATTGAAAATATAAATTAAATTAAAAATATTATTACAGATTTATACTATTATACTGATTAAAATAAATTAGGTTATAATTTAAGATTTTTCTTGTAAACAAGATGATAAAATTTCAATGGAAATTTAAAAAATGTTTTTTCTCCCTAATTTTATTCCAGTAAATGTATAAATAAGTAAATGTAGGCCATATTAAAGTGTGAAAAGATTTTTTAAAAAAATATTTATAACAAAACACGAACAATAATATACATTTTTATTATTGTATATTTACGTTATAGAAAAACATTACGAGAACCAAATTCCGATAATTTCGAAACTTGTCCAATCTGTCAATAATCCCAGCTAAATGGGATGCACGTATCCGCAAGTTAAACAAATAGAAACGAGTGCGAACGGGAAACTCTTGACAGACAACGACGTGTAGGAATCAAAACATTACGAAACGGTGCTAACGAGTCTCCAAATATTAAACGAAATGAACCGAGAGACTGCACTCATTGTGAAACGTGTTGTATGCGTTCGAATCGTTCACGTGTGGCCGTTGTAAATAAATTTACGTGTTCTGTGTAAAACGTGAACACGATTCCAATAAGGGATTTTCATAGGTCAACGACATTATAAGAGTCGAAAAAATGGTAAATTCAGTTTTCTGATGGAGTAATGTGCTGTACACGTGAATGAACGACATTTTTGAAGTATGATTTGAATTTATGTATATCCTTCTTGGAACAGTACACACGCATATCTGGACGATTATTTGATGTATGGATATATGAATTTTATCGTTTTCTAATATTTGAAATACTGTGACAAATTCAAACGAAAATACTTTTTAAAAAGTTCAAAAAACTTACAGACGATTCGACTATGTCATGGAAACACAATTTATATCTCAATTTTTTTTCTTATAAAATTAACTGTTATATATACATGTTCATATATATAGGTGTTTTTTTTAAAAAAAAGTGAGAACATTAAATTGAATCCTTATCGAAAGTTCTATCCAATCTAAAAAAAAACCCTTACATATATATATATATATATATAAATGTATGATAAAAATTAGATAGAACTTTCGATAGGAATTTAATTTAAAATTCTATCACATTTAAAAAAAACACTCTATATATAAAGATAGAACGAAAGTAATATTTAATTTCATTATATATTTTTTAATAACAATTATTTTCCTGATTTCGTAAATGTCTATTTTTATCTATGAATGAAACTTGTTTTAAATATTTATTTTACCATAAAACTTAATCATATTTATAAACAATTTCGTAAAAATTAAAAATAGAAATTATCTCTAATACGAAACAACGCGTAATTACCGCAAACCTTTTGTAAATTTCTGGTTGTAAAAAAAAATACAATAAACATTACTTTTTAAACAAACCATATAAACGGAAACGCGATTTACGAAACACTAGTCTTATACTCATTCATTCAGATTAGTAGACTAGCAAAATTTCCAATGAAAAGTTTCTTTTGTTAATCATAGATTAGTTGTTAATAAATTAAGCACGTATGGTGAGTACAGTTAAGTCATATGCAGACATGAATATTACATAGATGACACAATAAATGAATATACAATGATACAAACAAATTCTGAGTAAAAAATACACATCATTGCAACGACGCATATAAAGAAAAACCAATTAACAACGATTAAGAAGACAGTTTAATTATCGTTAATATTTTAATTAAAAAAAATACGGGTTAGTAGATAAAACATGGGACATTTCGTCGATTTATACAGATGTATTAATAATGTTTGTCGTATAGAGAATTAACTAGTTGGTCAATTTTATGTTTGAAAAATATTAACTAGTTAAATGAGCACTGAGTAAAAAACTGTGTAGGTTCAAATTTATCGGAACGAAACTAATTTTCAACCGATATAATTCCTCATATCACATAATTGATTATTATATCTTGACATATAAGGGTGTGGTTTGAAATGTGATTAACGTTTAAATATCGTAGGTCAGTTGACTCATTGCTCAAATGAACAAATTATATTTAGTAAATAGTTTTTGAACAAAAAATGAAAAATAAAAAATAAACTCATATTTTATCTATTTATACTTTGTACTATTATATAATTGTGAAATGATTAAATACAAATATATAATTAATTATAAGATACAAATTTATTAGATTTTTTGCACTGTCGAAGGCTATACATGATATAATCTTTATTAATTTAGTTTTTATTAAAATTGTATCGCAATCATTTAGATTTTAAAATAACATTCTATTTTAAATTAGATATCATTTTAAAATTGAAACATAAAATAACAGTTAATTACATATGATGGTAGGATATGTATGTATTTATGTACTGATATATAAATATAAAAATCTATTCAATTATAAAAAAAAATAGTAATAGATAATGCATAAATCGAAACATTTTTTTCACTTTGTATCTAAATTGGTCAAGTTAATTAATATCTCAATTAAGTTTTACATGTAAATAAATATAGCCTAGATTTTTTTGCTTCATTAATTGTATTTAACAACTCATATAATTTATATAACGAGGTTATTATTATTTGTATTTATTAAAAATAATAGCAGTACTTATACCTATATTAAACCTAACCCGATTTATGAGAAAAAATAAACCAATTATTGAAATAATTTACATATATGATATAAACTTTCTATTTTAACAACGCTACAGCCCTTGTAGAACCTAGGTCTTTTTAAGAATCTCAGAGCTTAGTAACAGTTACATATGTTTTTTATAAGATGAGATTTTCAACTTCATATCCAACAATCAATTTGTGGAATTCCACAATCGGCGATTGAATATAATCTCCCTTTGAGTAAAATTATTTAGTTTATAAATATATTAAAAATATTTTACAAAAAAAATATTTCTTTAATACATATATTTTCTAAAAATAAAAAGTTTAAAATATTAATCTAAAACAATTATACTTGTTATAATTTTTCATATTAAAATATAATAGAAATTTTTGTTTTAAACAGTTATAATTATTAGAATAAATTTGAAAAATATTGATTTATTATAAATAATCTATTAATCTTTTATTATTTTTTATTGAATAAATAATTCTCTATTTACATAGAGTGATTCAAATGAGATTGAAAGGTTTAGATTTAGGTTTATTTGTTTACCATCATTTATTATTCTTTATTAACCGTTAGTCTCATTTGGAACACTCTATATATATATTTTTTAAATTAAATAAATTCGGTCATTTTTAAAAATAGTCAACAATAATTATATATTTTTTCCATCAAGACAAATTTTCAACATTTTTAAAAAATAATAAATGTATATAAAAAAACGTTCCATGCGATAGTTAAAGATAAGCTGATAATATTGTACATACATACATCAAATATTTATATCTCAAGCAAATATCTCGTTTATATTCCATCTGAAAACAGACTATATTCCATTTTTCTGATTTATCTTCGACAAATCTTTTGTAACTGTAATCTTCCACGAAAAAAATTAACTTGTTCAGAAAGGGAATCAAATAACAAACGGCATTAGTTACACTGTCAAAGAAGATCAGTCGGATAAATTCCTGTACAAGTACACTAAAGTGTCGTACAAATTTCAAAACGTAAAGGTGTTCTTTACGTTTGTTTGAAATGATTTTCTTTGTACTATGCATGCGTAATAATCCTTTTTGTACCCGTTAAGATGAAAGTGTAAGATAAATTCAAGATTGTTTTAGAACTGTCTTCGTACTTGATGATACAAGTCGTCATATAAATTATTTTATCACGAAACTGTTTTGTATTTGATTTCAATGAACTTTTACTTTTATTTACACATACATTCAGATAAATTATTTCCAGATGTACTTTACTCAATTATAAATCAATTGTGTGCAAAAGTATTCACAAAAAAAATACATTTTTAAAAGAACGAAATATTTTTCAATTAATTCATTTTCTTTAATAAGATTTTATATCTTTATATTAAAACTATCTATGTGTGTTTTTAAAAAATATATTTCAATAAAGAAGCACCTGTTCACTTTATATTACATTTATTCATTTTATTTAGTTTGATAAAGTTTCCACAACGTTAAACCGGCAGGTTGTCGTGAACCATAACAATGACCGTCAAGCACATTGAATTTTTATTCTACTGAAGTTTTGTCTACAAATATATTTGTTTTTTTTATATATAAATATTCATATCATTGTAAAAAAAATAATAAAAACGGGTTCATCGAAACTTTCCAAAACATTACTCGGTAGAGAAATTTATTTTAAATATATTTTTAGTTATAACTTTTTGGCTTTTTTAACAAATCTTACAAATTGATAAATTTAGATTGAATTTAATGTTTGTAAAATTATTCAATTTATTACAGAAAACAACACTTAATAGTATGTAAAAATATATAAACTGAAATTGAAATAACTATGTGTAAAGAACTTTTTTTTAAAAAAAAATAACAAATTAATGAATTTTTAAAGACAGAGACTTGAATATTTTTTTAATTTCATTTTATTAAAAACAAAAATATATCTCACTAAAAGAATTTTTCACGATGAAAAAACATAAAATTTAATTTAATTTATATCCAATTATTTAGTTTATAAAATATTCATTCAAAAGGTCACAAAAATAATTTTTTTTGAAAAATTTATCTACAACAGAAAAACTAAATGAAAAGAATTTTATAGACGTGAAATAAAATAATTAATAAAAAAATAAAATAAAGACTTTTAAAATAAAAAGTTCATAAAGGATTTTTTTTTAAAGTTTCAAAAACAATACGTTAACTTTTACATTTAAATTAAAGCAATTGATAATAAATAATTAAATTGATTTGATTTATTAAAAATATATTCGATTTATTATAATTCATTTACTACATGTATTGTAGCAAAATGTTCTCAAATTTAAAATTTTATGAATAATTTACGACTAGAATACAAAAAATTAGATAAATATTGAATTAAATTAAAATAGTAGCGTAGAAAAATAATCATTTTTTTATTAAAACATTTTAATTAAAAATATATTTTTATATAATGAAATACTTTTTTGTAACACTGTAATAATTAAATTACAAAATGAAAGTATTTGCAATTATTGAACTTGTAATTGGTTTCAAAATACAAGGGTATATATGTATGAAAATATATATATATATAAAGTATCGAAAGAATAAATCTTATGATTTTTGAACTTCTCCACTTAGATCATATATTAATGTCAAGTACCAAGTAGAACATTTCACATAAATTAGATTCTGAGCAAGAGAAACATTTTCACCCATTCTTGGAAACAGTTCGAAATCACATAAATTTCATCTCAAGTGTCGGGTACTTAAAATAACGAACGCAATGCAAGATAATATTATTTTAGTGCATCGAGTGCGGTGTGTTAACCTATGAAGTCGTCAATATTTTTTGAAAAAATAAAAGAGAGCTTGGACAGTTAACACTACAGACCACTCCTTCGTTCATTTAAATACAACTCGTTCACCTCTCTCACACCTACGTACGTGCCATTCACATTCATAACGCTTATAATGAAATCACAAGTAGAGTTCAAAATATTCCATTCATAATATCAAAATGATAACGGTTGGATTTTAATATAAAATTATTTTTTATTTCGTTTTTTTTTTTTAATTTAAAAATAAAAAAAAAATATTTGTTATTAAATATAAATATAGGAAAAAATCATCATTTAGATATAAAGATATTTACAAATTTTTTTTGTATAACAATCATACAATTTTTTGGAATGCTTGTGAACGAAAAGTTTATTTATTGTTACGAGATTACAAATATGGTCATATTTTTAATCAAATTTCGAATGAATTAAATAAAAATCTCACATTAGAAAATCTAATAACATTTATTCTCTTTCTCACTCTCTTTATATATTTATATATATATATATATATATATATATATATATATATATAATCTCATGAAATTGAGTACATCAATGAAAAATTCAAAATAGGAAGTAACTGTTTAAATTCTTCGAAAATATTTTAAATATAAATTGAGTAACCCGAAATACATGTGGGACTATGATGACGTGGATTATAGTATATAAAAATATCGAAAATATGTTGCACATTTATTGGAAATATTTGATACGAAAATATATTAAAAATAGCAAAATCAGTTTATATATATAAATTGTTTTTCTTGAATAAAATTTAACTACGTACAGTGTTGGCCTCGTTTTACAAAATGATATAAAATATAAAACATAATCGAAATAGAATAGAGAAATTTTTTTTTTGACTGAACGCTTTTTTTATAATATTTTGATGAATTTTTCTTTCTTATTTAGAATGTTTTTCAGTTCAAAGATAACGATTACAGTTATTCAGTTATAGAAAAATTAAAATTAATTACATTAATAATTACGTATAAATGAAATAATATATTTATACAAACTTTTTCGTTCAAATATTTTTGAAGTACAGAACTGGACTTACCTGGAAAAAATACAAAAAAATTAATGGTTTATTTTATTTATTTATTTCTTTATATATATATATATATATATATATATATATATATATATATATATATATATATATATATATATATATATATATATATATATATATATATGTATGTATGTATGTATGTGTGTGTGTGTATCCACTGTAAGATGAAGGTCTTTTGAGAAAGGTCTTCATCCGGCAATAAGTAGAAGTTTATGATGATGTATGTGTGTGTGTGTATAATTAATTAAAAATCTTAGACGTGATATCGTTTTATTTGCAAAAAGTAATAAAAATAAATTAATTGTCCAAAAACCTAATACTATTTAATATTAATTTATATATTTTTAAACCATACTTTATTGGGCTTTTAATTTTTTAATAAACTTTTTAATTTTTGTACTAAAATAAAAAAAATAATTTCTCTCGAATCATTAAATTTCGTAAAATATCATTTCCATCATGCAAAACTATCAAATTATATAAATCTATTACCTGTTTTACAGAACGAAGGAATTAATGATTTATAAATGTTACTTTCATAGCCACTAAAATAATACATCAATTAACTAAAATACGAACGTGAAAATTATTCTACTCGTACTTATTCAAATATGTGTACATCAATACTACAGATGATACACTAAACTTAATAATTTATCAATAGTATTTAAATATTTTTAAGATTAAAGTTCTTATATAACACAAAAATTTGAATATGCATAACGAATCTGATTACACTAAGTAGTGAGAATTATCTGTCTATATTTCTTTGCATA
This sequence comes from Neoneuromus ignobilis, assembly GCA_029203775.1. Classification (NCBI taxonomy): domain Eukaryota; kingdom Metazoa; phylum Arthropoda; class Insecta; order Megaloptera; family Corydalidae; genus Neoneuromus; species Neoneuromus ignobilis. The sequence goes on along the minus strand of CP092090.1, from coordinate 7,642,475 downwards.
ATAGAAAAATATATTAGTGAATGTTTGATTTAGTTTACAATGCATAGAATATTACTTTGATATTTTTTTAATCAGAATAAGATATTTTTAACTTTCATGGAGTGAATGTAATATCTCTTCGTATACAACTGCAAAATATATTTTTAATAAAAACTCAATGTACCATACGAGTAAACTTAGTAATCTGTTACTCGTCTAAAAATTGACAGATTACATTACACTCTAGTTTCCTGTGACGAGAACACCACAAAAAATCACATAAACATCGCTCAGCTGTTAAACGGCCGATACTTAGGTTCAAATCGGTGTTACTTAGATGCCAGCTGTGTCCTTAATTTTCTATAAGCATATACCTCTATCTGAAATGTACTTAAACTTTGCTACCTTCAAAAAAAACCAATAGGTAATACTCCACCGGTTATGAAAAAGGTACAGGTCTGGCCAGAATTCAAACATGTGGGATGAAAAAGTATTGCCCGTATGCGTGGGTAAAACATGTTTTTCGAAGAAAAAATATATATGTATAAAAATATATACACAGGTGAGCGAGAAATAGGTTGCTCGTTACTTGAACATGTTTAGTTGTGAAATGGTAGCTGTACAACGATAAAATTATGAACGCTGTACTTAAACTTTTTTTATATATATGACATCTGAATTATTACATACAAGTACATTGTTAGAGGATAAGGATGTTGTTTCGTCAAAGAGATACATTTTAAGTCATTTCTAGTGAATGTATGTTCTTATATAACAATGTACAAGATTCTTATCTTAACGGTGAAATGTTAATTCTTTTTACACAAAAACATACTATTATAATTTAACCTACTCTACTAACAAACATCTCTGTTTAACTAAAACATAAAAAAAACATTTGTAACAACACTTGTAAAACTGGATTGTTTAGAAATACAAAATAATACAAGACTGTTGGAAATTTCTGTTAACATTTAATATACTCATTCATAAAACGTTATCTCTTTTTAGATATTTCTGAATCCAATATTAATGTATCCTAAGTGTATATTAAAACTAATCTCAAGTGTATATTAAAACTTTTATGACTATCTGTTTTTTTAACATATATTGCAATACTGACTAACAATTAAAAAATTCTAGTAGCAAATAACTATTAGCGAAGCAGATGTCAATAACTTGAGCAATGTCTCATGCAAGAAGATTTTAATGTTGGTAAAAGTGTCTGTATAAACTGTAATTATTTTAAAATATTAAGATCTTATTACGCAGATGGAATATTTATTATATTAGTAATACAAATAAAATAAACAATAATTTTAAACTAAAGTAATTAATCAGATGACAAACATAAAAATAAATGTCAAAGGTTAAAATTATCTTCCACTTATTTATGATAAAAATATTTTTACATATAACATTTTAATGATTTTAAATTTAATAGACATAACATAATATTACAAATATTTCTTAAAATTTCATGTTTTGAAAATCACTGCAGATTATGTTTTTAACATTATGTGTATAGTAGAGAATATTACAAATCAAAAAATAAATAAAAAAATGTATTATAATTTTAAAAGTAAATTTTTAAAATGTCATTTACAAGCTATTACCTATATAATTAAAAACATTTTTTCAATATAAGATTTTATTAAAATATTTAATAATCACTCATTGCTCTCTCTTTATTATTCCTTTTATTCCCATTAAATGAACAATAAATAATTAAAAATGTTTTGGTGTAGAGTAATACTTTCTTTATGAAAATAGATGAGTGACAATTCCCTGTTACAAAATACTTATTAACATATAATTAACAATTTGTATTGATTCCACAACTACTATGGTAATAAAATCAATTAAATGTGGTAATGATATTATATATATTATACGTATAACATTATAAAATATTGTGCTACAATTTCAGCCTGATCAATAAATATCTATTCAGATTTATAAATAGATTTTAATTAATTTACTAGAAAATACAGTCAAAAATAATTTCAATAATAATAAACTTATTAAACACTGATAAATAAAATCACGGTTTGTTCAATAGAAATGAATATTTAAATAAGCTCTTTTTTACACAAAACAGCACTTCATTATCTGAATAACAAATTGAATGAGTATACGGTTTTGACAAATTTATCCCACATCTGACATTTTAATAACTAACAAACGCACTGACCACAACAGTGGCAGATTGACTGTGGTTCCTGTTATTATGTATACTGAATTCGATTAATTATACATATATTGGATAGCCATAGACATTTTTCCACTCGTTTTATTTATTTTTCATTTGGTGTTTTTTGAATAATGTTTGTAGTGTCATTTGACAAAACATTTTATTAAATTTTATATTAATATAAAAATACGTGAAAAATTTCACACAGGATTTCTTTTATTCACAACAGTATCTGTTTTCAATAAATGAAATTTATAAGAATATTTTTCATATCATAAAAGATAACAATAATTCAAACGAAATAAAACCAGTGTGCATTCTCATATATGAAAAAAATGATTGTATTTCTGATAATATATCGATACAATATCGAATACTTTATCAAAATGTTTCGATTTAGAGAAAACCTTTCACTGTGCATACAAATGTAAATAAAGCCAAGCTATGTATAGTAAATAACAATACGAACATTGTTTGGAAACACATGAAACGATAACAACATACATATTTAACATTGTATACACTAAGTATGTAGGCTATTTATTGATGCAAATAATTCAAGTAATGACCTGATAATTGTTAAATGGAGCTATTATTGAATTGGCCATTGTACTATTTATTGAATGCGTTACATAATTAATGCAAAATACCTTCCTATCAAATTAATTCACTCAAAGTGCAGCACTACAAAGAAGTATTCAATATAAGTATGTCATTAATTATTTGTTTCAATTAAAAGGGCATTGAGTATTGTTGTTATTATCTTATTTTGGGCGTGTTTATATATATATATATATATATATATATATATATATATATATATATATATATATATATATATATAGCAGTGAATTATGTGTTTGTTGCTATTGAATATAGATTTATGAACACAATTTATGATAAGCTATAATTTTTGTCAAAATACTCATTTGCGGTTTCATTCAGAGATAAACTAGTCATATAAAGCAATAAAATTTAATCACTGAGATAAGATAATAAGAAATATTTATTGTTAAATTATTTGTATATATATATATATATATATATATATATATATATATATATATATATATATATATAAGTATTTAATCGTTCATATGTAAACATTTATTACTTGAAAAATCTAAGTTCAATTACAGGTCAATCGATATTATTTTTAAAAGTATATACCGACTAAAAAATAAGTTTCCTAGTGATTATATGCATATTATATGATTATATTATGAATTTAGGTATAAAGTTCCATATTTTTTCTTCGCTGTGTTGTATAATAGATAAAGAAATTATATCTAAATTGAAGTCCTTTTAAAAAATCACATTGTAATTGTTTTTGACATTTTTTTCCTTAATTTTATGAGTGGTATATCATTTTTTTTATATTTGAAGTTATCTGAAAAAAAGACACTTAAAATATAATAGTTATCATCTGTCATATGTCAAAATACTTAATTTTTCAATCGTGTTTTCTATTAAGTATCATGAAGTGGCTGTAGTCAAATGATAAGAATTTATTTGACAATGAACTATCATTAACAAGACACGATTTTGTATTATTATTATGATGTTTAATTGGTGTCACGTTTTTTTAAAAAAATTATAATTGGATTTTTATTAAACTTTAATATATTTAATATTCTATTACGATTAATAAAATAAAAATCATAAAAATTAAGCATAATAAAAATTACAATTATGTTTACAAGTATACACAGTGAAGTTCCATTTACAAATCATTTTACAACTTTTTTAAGGAATGGACTGGGAGAAATTTGGCAAGAAATATTTCCAAGCAAATAAATTAACCGACATAAATCCATTAATGACCATTTTATTCTTATGCTTTTTTCGGGATCAACTTAAATCAGTAATCAAAATAATACAGGATTTAAAAGAAGCAATCATATCAAACTTTGCAATATTAGCAAAAATATTACTTTTATTAAAAAAACGTTATTAGAGCAAAAAAATGGAATATTTAATTTAACATAAAAAATTATCTATGAAATCAGATATTTTGTACTGCTATAAAAAATAATTTTCTGCTTGTAATTGAAAATAAATACTTTTACATTTTTAAATTAAAATATTCTATTTGCAAAATTATAATAGAAAAATAAAAATTACATAAAAGTGAAGTATTCCTTAAAAAATCTTGACGTATACCACTGACCTGAAAACATACTTCAGTTTTTCTAACAGCAATTTTATCGTCATATGTGATTTTTTTCTTTAAATACTAGAAACTACTGTCCTGAAAATCATAACACTGCAATAAATTTGTTGTTAAGACTCATTCCGTTGGACTCTTATCAAATTTTATCTATTTTTATTTGAACAAGTATGCGCCATCTCACTCGTTCTCGTACATCAAATCCAACCAAATTAACTTCACCTTGGAATATTTTCAGAAATGAGAAAAATTGTTCTTACGTCGGTCGTGAAAACTGTCATGGATAATTTCAGTTATGAATTAAGCATTTTTTTAATATAAATATAAACTGAATTAGAAATATGTTTCAAGTTTAATTTTTTTTAGAGAAATATATTCATGATTTAGAATTAAAAATTGAAAATAATTTTTATACAGAATTTAAAAACATAAAATGTGATTAAACAATATATAAGCTTTTATTTATAATATTTTCTCGTATTAAAATGAAATAATTAATGAAAGATTTAGATTTAAATTACGATTAATGTAATTAGATTTTTCTGTCACAAAATTGATAAACACGAACCATTTTAAAATCAAAAACAGTTTCGGTACAAATTAAACTTTATTTTTCAAAGCGTTAATATGAAAATCAGATACGAGTATTAAATTACGATCTCACCCCTTGCACTCCTAATTATACAACTAAATACATATAAATTACAACATTCAGAAAAAGCAACGACCAGGAGTGAAGTAGTTGACGGGGTGATACGATTATATATTTGGTGGCTGTGTCGACAGGAACATACACAGTCACCCTAGCACAACTCTGATTTGTATCATTTCCGTGATGAATAATTCATTATAATTTATTTAAGTGTAATTTTGGGGACACGCCCGTCTTGGTGCATTACATATAATATTCACACGTCTGCTAGTTGAAAATCTCTTAAAAATGACATTTTTATGCAGTCGAATGATAAAAATATATTTTTTGTATTTTACATATGTAATCAACATTATTTAAAAAATATTTATTCTATATGTTGTTAAAGTACAGTGATATGTAGTGAAATATATTTAAAACAAGCATATTTAGATTTGCCTCACTGCAGTAAATGTCTTTTTTATAAAAAGGATTTATTTTTTATAAAAAAAATAAATTATGCATCTAAGAACCATTAAATCAACGTGAATGAAAAGTTGCGTGTTTTATAATTTTCTTTTTTGTTATGACAAACCAACTGAGATATAACTTAAGTCAAAGGGATAAAAAACAGTAACTTAATTATCCAACAGTAAAAAATTATATGACTGATATTCATATAAAGAAAAAACTTTTGTATTTCATTTTTTCATAAAAAAAATATTTATATTACTTAAATTTTACATTGTAGAAGATTAATAAACTTTTATAAAAATGCCAATAGTTTCGTTGTACAAAATTGTATGCAAAATTTCAACTGAAATAAGATTTATTGTATAAGTTTATAATCAATTAATTTTATTCTAAAATTTAAGTTTTTTAAAAAGAAAATTGGACCATTTTTTCAAACATATCAATTTTTATTGATCTAACAATCGTTTATTATAATCACTTTAATTTCGTTGATAATATTCTTATATTTGGAGCTCAAGTATAGTAAAATAATACTATTTGAAATTTTTGTGTATGACTGATAACAGAAAATATTGATTCATAATAAAATTCAATTATTTTAAATGTTTAAAAAATATTTTTATAAAATATAAATTTTCTATATAACTTTATATTTCATAATTTATTTAACAATTCTAACCGAATATTTAATTATATTAAAAAAAATTAACATCCATATTTTATTTATTTTAATATCCTTACAGTTAAAATATCAACCTTGAAAGTCTCTTCATCATTCGATACGTAATAGTTTTTTTTTATTTATATTTATGAACTGACATCGAAATAAAATATTTATACAAAACATTAAAAACTATTAATTGATAAAACCATTTAAAATATGTGATTACATTTATCGAAACTCTGAATTTAAAAAATATAATTCGAAAATTCTATACGATACTCCACAGCTAATCTTCGAAATTATTTGAATCTTGTGAAAAATGGGAGCGCTCTATTGAAGTAACATGAGAATTATTTATCCAGTAATGTATTAGGAGATAAGACGCAGCCATTGATAACATTGTATATGCATACAAACACGTTCGCTTGCATTTACTTAAATAAATAAAGATTATTTAATAATAGCAAAATTACTTTAACAGTAGTATAAATATTATTTTTAATTTACATAATACAATATTATCATTATTGATATATTTATTTTTTTTGCAGTTTACCGCCTTTTATACCTACAATAAATAAACACTTAATGCTTGCCGACTGATTACAATTTATAAATATATCACTAAATACATACATACTTAAGACGAATAATATAAGCAGTAGCCTTGAATATTTTTCAGTTAATTACGATTGTGCTATCATAAATAAATTAAAAATATGTGTATTTCGCATTCATTGTTAATAAATTGAACCACAACATTACTTGGGGTAGTAATTCATTTCAATGACAAATTAAATAAGAGAATATTCGAATGATCCGATAAATGCAGGAATATAATAAATTGATAAAGAAAAAAATTTCAATACTTAATTTGATTTGAATGAATAAACAACTAGAAAAATATATTGTGTTCATTTTATATAATGTTTTTTTGTATACTTTATGAACCAAATACGATTGCGCAATAAAATCAGTCATCGCCCATATAAGGATTCGAGATTTAAACTTGAACAATTATTAAATTACAACAGGGCAGACTAATGTCTTCTGGGAATTAATACTTGAGTGAAGTTAACAATAAGTGACTCTTTAATAAACATTAAAAGGTAATTAAAAATAAAAGAAATACACATATAAAAGAATAGATTATATTTAATGATAAAAAAATCTATTAAAATAGTTAATATATTAAAAATAAAAAAAAATGTGAATATATATTTTTAGTATTTAATACGAATAATTTGTTAGAATTTATTTTATAGCCTTTTTAAAAACTTTTAATATAAAAGTTCGATTTGTAAATGTAACTAAATTCTTATCACTAAAATCAATCTTTTGCCTTGTTTTACATTTTTCTAGATATTAAATTTAATATTATTTTTTTTCACAGATTAATTAATCAACAATGCAAATATCAGTATTTTCTTTTGTATCAAAATATGTACAAAAAAAAAATTAATGTTTTGATATATAATAACACGTTTATGATATTTTAAATATTAATTAGCTTATATTATTGAAATTACTGATATAATATTTTTATTTTATTAAAAAATATTTTTATAAAGGTTCACTAGAATATATTTTTATTTACACATTTATTTCAAAATATTGTATTTTATTTAAAGCGTCGTTAATAGGATTTTTGTGATCGAACTTTTTAATACGATAATATATTTATAATATAAATATATAATTAGTTACTTTAATTTTTAAGACATTTAATTCATTTGTATAAACAACTCTATCATTGTTAACATGCATAAAATACACACACACATTTATATATATATATATATATATATATATATATATATATATATATATATATCCAACTAGTGATATAGTAGATAGCATCACCGTTTGACATGGGGGAGAAGTGAATTCGATCCCTAGTTGGAGATATAGGGCAGGCGGAGTTCTTTAGCTGAGCTGAAAACAATCTGCTTAAGGGAGTAAACCCTAAATAAAAAAATATTCACTAACCCACCTGGTTAGCGTGGGGAATATGATTAAGTACCTGTGAATAATAACATTCATTGGGATTTGCCCAGCAGTGAGCTAATATATAAGCTAATGTTTTATTTATTTATTTATTTATTTATATATATATATATATATATATATATATATATATATATATATAATATGACTTATAGTCACTACAGTGTTGAATTATTTTTGTAAAATAAATTAAACAGGTTGTGCTCTTTTTTGTAACGTTAATTTTTATTATGGTAATAAATAACAGAATCATTTATTGTTACAACTCCTAAAATAGCACTTGAAACAGTTACACATCCATATCATTTATGTTTATATATAGATATGTACGTGCATACACTCGTCATGTATATAAAAAAAAGACCAGAAATGAATAACAATATTTACTATATATTCTAATTTTTTGCGGATTAAAATTAGCAAAAGAAAAACAACAATATTGACCAAATACTGTCCCACTGACTCCGATAAAAAGAATACGCTTATAATTAATTAAACTGATCTGACTAATAAATACAGTCATTAGAGCATGATAAATGGTTGGCGATAACTACCACTTATAATAAATAATTAAAACGGATAAATATAATCTCGATATGTTGAGTTACAATCAAGAAAGTTAATAATTGCATTGGAATATTTTAAACGAATATCAGACACAAATGTAGGCGTTCAAGGCCATTTGTTTCTCCCAACACAAGCAGTTGTGGATAAAAATGTACATTATTTTACAATTTACATCCGAATGCAATTTATAAAACACATTATATATTATAACATATAATGGAAAAAGCATATCAAGAAAACACTCAGCCTGTGATAAAACTCAACATGACTTATTTTTTTCGCAGAAATAATATTTATTTATGTGGTTATATTCTTTGAAAGAACGGTACAAAAAATGTTACTTCAAACAAATTATTTCGAATATCACTATAATCAATATTCCGGTCGGTTTTAAAATTCAAACAGCTGTCGTCGTAGATTAACTGAAATATAATTAAATAAGATAGAATTATAGATTATTTAATATATTTCTCGGCATGAACTTGACACAAATATCGTATTTTAATTTATTTTTTTATATTCAATTAAAATTCAGATAGAAAAACTGAAAATTCAATAAACGAAGACGACTATGAATAAATATTAATTTCATATGATATTCATGTATATAAATATTATTTATTTGTAGAAATATAAAAAAAATAAATAAAAGTTCATAAACGAAAAAAACATTTGATTTAAAGATATCTGATATTTTTTCTCTCAAACATTTGTCAGTAATCTACATAAAATATTTATTAATTAATTAAACTTAAATGTTACATTTAATTTTAATAATAAAAAGGTTTGATTATTTATTACTGCTTAAAATTTAAATATTTGAAAAAATCGTAACTTTAATATAAAAAAGCATCTCATATATCAACATTTGAAGTAAAATCATCGATTGAAATCTTTAATGCTTTTTTCTTGTCGTAAACACATCTTTAAAGGTCATGGTTGAAGTGCTTAAACCTATCGAAACTTTTAAATAAAATATTTTTTGTACTCGATGAAATTCTATATCAGATTTTTATCGAGTGGAATTGATGAAAACTGATATAATTTCTTTAAAGAATTAATAATGAGTGTATATATTCCTTCGTTGGTTCTACTTGAAAAAAATCGTCTTTAAAATAAAAAACTCTTAGCATATTTTAATACAAAAAGTACATACGCAATTTTCTAATCTAAATAATTACTATTTTAATTTTTAAAAATTTTGTCTTCATTCTTTAATTGATATACATAAATTCAAATAACAAAATAAATTCAAATTTCATTTTTTTATTTACAAAAAATAAATATTAAATTTATTTCAATGTTACACAGTAGACATTATTTACTCTGTTACTTGAACAAAACTTTTTTCCTGATATCAGTTCATCAATACCATTCATTTCTTTTTTCTGTATTATACTGTAATGCAGTTTCGCAGAATAAATAATAAAATGAAATAAAAATACCTGAAACAATTTGTTTGCAGTAAAGCAAATCAGAAAAATCGCAAAAATTATTTACTTTTGATAAGTACAATTTCTTGAAATATAATTTTTAATAAGACTTGTTTGATTCACTGGAATTTTATTCCATTTCTGATTCCGAGTTTAATAACTAGTTAATCCACTCAGATAAATAAGCTGTCATAAAAATCATACCACTTTATAAAAATATTCAATGATCATGTACTGTCCATTTTTTTCGTTAAAATACATATTTATAGCCATGCTTTATCCATATTTATATCGTAATTTCATTATGTTTTAATATTATTTTCTCTAATTTCGTACAATTAATTTTCTTCAAATTTATTATAATTTCTTAGTATATATGTACTTGTATTTTATCATAGTATGGAATATGAGCAGAATTTAAAATAATAAAATATTTTTTAGTATTAAATGAAAAAGTAATTTTATGAGAACAAGTATATATAATTGTATTTTCATTTTTGTTCAAACAATTATTAGTGGAGATTAATTTTCATAGTTCAATTATAAAAGGAATAAGTTTAAAAATCTGTTCAAATCTGAAATAAAAGTTCAATTAAATGTACGTATGTATATATAAATAGAACATCAAATTGTGTTAAAATGCTGATTTTTTAATAATTTTTTTTTATAAATTAAATTAAATTTATAAAATAATTAAAAATTAATAAACAAGTAAAATAAACAAATATTATTAGCAGAAGAAAAATAATTTCAGACACCTGATTCCATAATAAAATATGTAAATAAAAATCGCAAATAACAATAATATTTCACAATAGGTTAAACGATTTCAAAATATTGATAATGAGCACACTGAAAGTGAATATGAAACTAGAAGCATGTATAATACAGCTATATCAAATAACAAAGAATAACAATAATCGATCAAATAAAAGTTCCAGTTATCCGCCTTTATTTAAATTGACATGTATGTTTATTTTGGATTTGTCTATCAATAAAGAATGTTGTTGAACTGTGTTTCACATATATTAATCTGTAGCCTAAATATCTGAAAGTGGGTGTACTTAAATTATGTAATTTATAAATTAAACGCTTACATTTAATAAGGACGACACCATTGGATTGTATATCCTCCATCATTCTCAAAACATCATTCATTTAAATCTTTTTTAACATATCACACTCCACCACAAAAAAAAATTAATATATTATATTTATACAGAAATAAATAGAATTATTTATATACTTCGAACGAAATCAAATGTAACACTGAACTAATTCAGTCAGTTTGCACATTCGAACAACAACAACACAGTAACAGAAAACGAATGTTGTTATTTCGAATTCACTATTGAACAATTTAAGGGTGTAATAATAACACGAGTAAACACACTACTGACACAGTTGCCATAGAAACAGAAATAACAATCGACAAATAACAGCATTGTTCTAATAAACGAGCTTAGGTGGTTGTTGATGTTGTTTGTTGATGATGTTAAGTTATTTTTGAAAGACAAAGCGCACACACGCACTGTTACAACACAGGGGTCACAACACATACAAAACTACTAAATACAACACACTCTACAACATGGCGGCGTGGTACCAAATCTACCGGCTAGCAGACCAGCACTTCTAAGCGTGTTTATTGAAACAGGCGGTGTACTGACTGAGCTTGTGTTCTTCGTCATCGCTAGGTTTGCTGGCAACCAGCCGGTCCGATACGCTGAAGTGATCTACCAACACATATCGTGAAATATACACGCATACTATTTAGATGATAACCGTTGCTGCAAGCTGAACAACGAGTGCGATAAAGACAAATATACAGACACAATATATATATATATATATATATATATATATATATATATATATATATTTGTGTATGTATACATACGAACACAATCTGTGTACTTTTGTACATACATATACATGTTACAATGTTCGAATACCAGAAGAACTGCCACCAGTCGTCGGAAATGGTTTTTAAACTTTTGTCAGATGTGGAGGAATGGCTATAGAGCCATACGATACGTGATAGACATAATAGTTTCGGCTGAACAATAGGATTATGATGTTTTTTAAATACTGGTTGTTGTAATTAGTTTCGTGTTAGAAATGTAAAATATTTGTTTGTTTGTTACATTCAATTCGGTTTGTTTTCGTTAAGCATGTTGCATGAAATTAGATTGAGATTAATAGACGAAAACACATCTGGTGAAACAAGGAATACGACTCGAATAACTTTATAGTTATTATACATATTTATGTAATTAAGAGTTTCCGTATGTCGTTTACATCGGGAAAGAATGTATACTTAAGGGGATAATTAACAAATCTTGTTTATTGAGACTAACGAGTAAATCTTCTGTCTAAATCACAATATAAAAGTTTCAATAGTCTTTTTTATGAGATGTACGATTCTTATTTTACATTTTTGAAGAAATATAAATACAGTAAATATTATCTATTATTTTATATAAAAGAATTGATAGAAATTTCAATAATATAAGCTAATTAATATTTAAAATATCATAAACATGTTATTATACACCAAATTTCTTTTCAACATATTTTGATACAAAAAATAAATATCTAAAAAAATGTTAAACAAGGCAAAGAACAAATTCTATAGAAAGGCTCTGACGATGATGCCATCGCCATCGAAATGCATCAGCCGATATAATTATAAATAATAAGTGAACAATAAGTGATTATTGAACACTTTAAATTATTTTGGTGTTGGGGTGAAAATTCATTTGTGTAAAGTGAATCAGCCACAGTTCCAAAACAACCAACAAATTCTAGTTATATAAATTTACTTACTTTTACAAATCGAACTTTTTTATTAAAAGTTTTTAAAAAGGCTATAAAATAAATTCCAACAAATTATTCGTATTAATTACCAAAAATATTTATTCACATTTTTTTTATTTTTAGTATGTTGATTATTTTAATTGATTTTTTAATCATTAAATAAAATCTGTTCTTTTATATGTGTATTTCTTTTATTTTTAATTACCCTTTAATGTTTATTAAAGAGTCACTTATTGTTCATTTCACTCAAGTATTAATTCTCAGAAGACATTCTGCCCTGTTGTAATTTAATAATTGTTCAAGTTTAAATCTCGAATCCTTATATGGACAATGACTTATTTAATTGCAGTTTTTTTTTAAAAAAATACATTTTCAAAAAATCAAAACTAACTTTGTCTAATAATGCATTGCTATCGAAATGCGTATCAGCTTACTGTTGTTACAAATAAACAAACTGAAAAATAATTAATTATTGAAAACTTTTTGAATATCTGAATATTGAAAATTCATTTATGTGGAAACTAATTTTATAATTAAAACTCATTTTTAATATGAAAGGAAGAAAATATAAATAGAATGTAGATATTTAAATATGAATAGTCATTTACCCCAACAACACAAGATTTTTTTAAGCATTCAGTAATCATTTATTATTCATCGAATTTGTAACAACTCGAGTTTGTAATACTGTAACAATGATTGGTATAGCAATCGAAATGCACATCATACAATAAATTATCAATATATTTATCATTATATTATTGAATGTATAAAATCTTTTAGTGCTGAATAAGTGCCATGTTTATTTAATATGACCTTTCTACAATAACAACAAATAGTAAATAACAGAGTCCTACAATATGATATATTAACAAATGTTATTTTATAATACAACACTCTGATGACAATGATATGATTATCGAAATGCTTATCAACAAATAAAATGAACAATAAGTGATTATTTATCATTTCTGTAAAAGATAGGATAATAAAATGATTTATTAGGTCATGTAATACGAAATGTGGGATTTCTCTTCGATTTACAATTGAAAAATCAGGCATTTCTTATCACACGATCTAATATTTGTATAAAAACAAATTGTATTGTTATAAACATAAGTTAATATTTTTAAAAAAAATTGTTTAGAAAATTGAATAATAAAATAAAATGATTTACTAAAATCATTTTATTTATAGAAAAAAATTGGTAAATCATTAAGTCATTTTATTTATAGAATATTTTAATTTATAGAAAAATTGGAGCGTTACAACGTTAATTCATTTTTAATAATATATATTTAGAATATGTAAAGAAGGAAACTAAATCAACTTATATAAACAAGTACTAAAATCAATTTAAAAACTAATTTAAATTTAATTATAATTTATTATTATTTTTTTAATAAAAGTGTTTCATAAAATATTCTTTCTTGTAAAAAAGAACATTAAGATATTCGATAACATAACAAATATAAAGTATTGCATATACCAATAATCTGAATTCGTACAATTGAATAATTTTCTTTTTAAATTAATATAATGCACTTTAATGTTTTTTAAAAAGAAAGTTTCAATGTAATACATACTTTTAACAAAGAGAAAGATATTACTACGATAGAATTTAACACCATAACACAATATATTATAATATTGTGATGTTATGTGACCTGATAAGTTTATAAAAAAATAAATAATTTTTATAAAAGTGTTAATTCCCTCAACATTAAAATATTTTTTGAAACATTTAACAGTTTAATTTCTATTTATTATTAAATAATATACTGAGGTGTTAATCCAGTTACTAAAAAATCTTTTACAAAAAAAATATATTATAAAATCAATTAATTTATTGATAAAAAATAATGAAATAACAAAATATAATAATGAATAGATCTTTAATTTTAACTACTGAACTAAACTACATCTGTGCAAATCGCTTATTTATACATATATTATTTTCAATGTGGGTATATTTTGAGGGTTACTATCACATATGGTTATATTATTCACTAAATAAACAGACATTTTAATATATTGCAATGGGTACTTATTTATAAATGAAAGGAAAAAGATTTATATACATACATACAAATATATATATATATATATATATATATATATATATATATATATATATATATATATATATATATATATATGTACATCTGTAGACTGGAAATATATGTTTTCAAATTAGTATAAAATACTGTTTGAAAAAAGTAATTGTTTTTTAACATGATCATAAGTCAAATAACACAGTACAGGTAGAAAAATAAAACTAAAACTGAACATACGGCTGCAGTTAGTTTTTTTTTTAAAAAAAAGTAACACAAAACGTAATTTGTACGGAGGCGTAAAAATCTAAAGTACATATTCCGACAGAACGTGTAGGTGTGAAAGATATTAAAATAGTTTGATAGAACATCAGGAAAAAAGGCCCTTGGTGTATTACATAATCGGCTATAAAGAACGGAAACACTTTATATTAAATATTTAAGTGGTACTTATCTTACTGGACAAATAAGAAAAAATCATTTATGATTTCAATGAGATTTCAACATAGTTCAATCAGTGACTTTTATAACTACTTCAGATAAGTCATTAAGGAGAAAAGAAATTTGGTTCTATTTGTTGTGTATATAAAATTAATTTATAAATAGTTTTATACAATGACAAAAATATTATAACGGACAATACTGATTTTTTGTAATATAATTGAAATTTATTTGCATGTGTTTAAATTTTATTCAAATTACCAACTCAGTATTGAGAACTTGATTGAAAAGTTGACGTCGGTTCATTATATCAATTATAAAAATCTTATATTAATGTTTGAAGCAAATTTAATTACACTTAGAAATTTTATACTTTTTGCTATTAGCATATTTAAAAATAAATACAGGTGTACTTATAAATACTAATCCAAGCCTTGAAATTAAAAGAAAATATATGATGTGTTGAAAATATTATTTACACTTAATTTTTGAAATTAAGAAATCAGTTTTATTTTTTTTTAAATGAAAATTAAATTTTGAAATCAATTTGGAATTCCATTTTTCTTATCAAATTAAATTATAATTACAACCTATGATATTGATTTTAATTGACCTATCATATGTTTTCACAAAGAAGTAATTTCTCCAACACTCTATTTGTTTATAAGCTGATGTGCATTTCTACGGCAATGCTACTGTCATCAGAGCACTGCGTTATAAAAATCTAGATTTTATAATACAGTGCTCTTATAATGATAACATTACTATCGAAATGTATATCCGCTTATAAAAAAAGTAACAATAAATAAATAC
This sequence comes from Neoneuromus ignobilis, assembly GCA_029203775.1. Classification (NCBI taxonomy): domain Eukaryota; kingdom Metazoa; phylum Arthropoda; class Insecta; order Megaloptera; family Corydalidae; genus Neoneuromus; species Neoneuromus ignobilis. Next base: position 7,626,228 of record CP092090.1, on the reverse strand, counting down.
TTAACAATTTTTTAATATCTTGTGGTATTGAGATGATAATTTGTTTATTTTTTTTTCACATAACAAATATTTATACTTATCTTAAAAAATTACAAAAATTAGAAATTATAATGGTATAAAAGAAATAAAATTTAAGTTTGTAAAATATCAATTAATGATAAAATATTTACAAATGGTCAATGTTAAAATTAAAAAGACATATTTTAAAAGAAATTCATCATATAAAAAAGTTTTAAAAATACAATTTAAATATATATAAAGTGATTTATAACTATGATTTATAAATTATTTTTCAAATATTAAACTTCTTAATCGTTTTTTTATAATTGCTAATTGTTTGCTTTTAATAACGTCATTTGTCAAAGTATAATTGTACACATGAGTCAACAAATAATCATTATTTATAAAAATTGTGATATATATATATATATATATATATATATATATATATATATATATATACATGTTAAAATACCATAGATTTATCTACATATGCACTGAATATTTTTTTTACAAATCATTTCATTATGCGTGCTATTTCCGTCTATGCAAACCTCTCAACCCACTTATGCAAATTAATGTGTCATAGTAAAATACTCAATATGTAAATGTATAAACATTACTTGTATATAAAACGCATAAAAATAGTATAATATTCAAATTAACACATCGTTCACCTCTTTTACATGCAATATAATTTCGGAATATTTGACAGCAATGAAACCGTTGATTCATACTAAATTATATATCATCATGTTAAATGAATAGAGAACTAGTTTAATTAATACGAGTTAAAACTGACGAGTTAATTTTTTGTAGACACCAATTGGAAATAATTTTATTACTGTTTTTTTAAATTAGTGAACTTATATATATATATATATATATATATATATATATATATATATATATATATATATATATCTGTATAAAATCACGAAACAAAATAGATCAGTCTCAATGCAATTACACCAATGAACCAATAAAACAACAGTCCCCAACACCAAAACTCTGTACAGTAGTTGAACCCATTTCCAGGTTACAGCTCTTGAGAGGTTACGTGTACAACGCCTACAGGATGTTATATGTTCTGGCATTAAGAAGGGTCTCCGCCCTGCACTTGAAAGGAAAAAAATCTACAGGAAGGTAGAGAACGAAATAAATAAGATTTGGAAAGATTATACCTGTGTATACACGACGAACGTACTGGAAATGTAAGAAAGGAAACGAATATATAGTAAACCTCTTTCTTTAGTACTGTATGCATTATAATAGTAATTTTAGCGAAATCTAAACTAATAAATCTTTTTATTTTCTTTATATTAAGTATATGTTATAGCGTTTCGCTCTAAAATATATTAAAATTGTCTAAGTGAATGTGTTTTTATTATTAATGCTATTATTTTAAGAAACAGAATGGATTTACTCAAATGAATTATCACCTCACAGTTTCAAAACAGAAGGGTATATTGAAATTTTAAATTAAATAAGAAAGAGAAGATTGAATTTGTGAACTATTCTACAAATGAAAAATATTTTTGGTAAATTTTTTTCTTTTGGTTTTAATATATTTTATTAAACAGATATTTGACTTCATATAAAATATATCAAAGATAATATTAAAGAAAAAAATACTCTTTACTTTATTTCAGTACATTAACAAATAATTATTACAGAATTATAGCAACGCCGTACTGAAAATTACTATTGGAAATTATAAAAATTGTAAGAGCAGATTTTTAAATAAACGTTTTTTTTCGAAATCAATAACTGTTTTTTTTTAAATATGATAATTTGGCTACATTGACATGTATAATATTTTCAATTATGTAATCTATTGATCTTTTTTATAAAAAAGCAATTTTTTATAATTCAAATTTAGAATTTTTATCATGATTTTTAGTGGAGTTTTTTTAATGTAATTTTGTCAATTAAGATTTTAGTGCTATAAAAAATCTTAATATTATTTTGAATTTATTATCTATTGATATATTATTTGTTTGTAAATCTTTCTATGAGATATTTATTTAATACAATAGAATTTAAGTTTATCCAGAAAAAATAAATATAAAACCATTTCATAATTTAACAAATATCAGATCGTCATTATACATCAATTTTTATCAGCTCATTGCTAGATAAAGAACTTTTGATTTTTTTTTCATTTTAAATTATATATATATAATTTAGAAAATGTTGATATAAACAATAACTTATGAAATAAATATTTTTTAAAACCTGAAATAAATTATTTTCCACTATAAATGAATTAAAATTATGTCCTTAGTCTGTGCACACATACTCGTATATATGAAGTAATTGATTTATGCTTCATAAAGACCACACACTAAGACAAAAATGTTATAAATAAATTGTTTACTACACCTACACAAAACATTGTACATGAAATTCACGGCCGCTCAATTGATTCTTCTAAGAATCGATCCAGAAAGTAGCAGAATTATTCGTAAAATAATATTTATAATAATTTATAACAAGTTTTCAAACATTCACCATACAAAAAAATTAAAAGATTAATTGACACGAACCGAAAATACAATAAATTACAAAACAGGTTAATATATGCTTGTTCTTAAATATTTTTTCGTTCGAAAATTTCAGCAAATCTCTTTAATATTTAAAATACAGTGCGGCGAATCGTATACAATATGGAAATAAACCAGATTAAAGTTAACAACCGATGTTTTACAATCAATTCAGTTATGTATAGCCCTTCCTTCACGTTCCACTTACCATAAACGAAACAGGCAGAGCTATCATTATGTACTGAAAAAAAGGAACGATTTATTGCACATATTCGCTTTGTTTCGTAACTGAACCTGTTTTATAATTTGGTGTCAAGGTCTATAAAATCGCGAAAATGTATACATATATACTTTATATCTAAACCATTGTAAGGCTTACGAATAAGACGGATTTATATTTGAATTAAACTAATAAATTAAAATAAAAAAAATATACTGAGTGAAGTCTAAGAGATTTATATGACAATGTATGCTAATTTCAAGATTAACCCAACCTTCAACCTATATGACTAATACTGAAATGATCAATCAAGAGAAAAAAAAAACTTTACTTACAATCATATTGCTAAGAATTTTTAATATTTTTCCAGGTAGTGCTTTCAAATGTACATTCACCTTTTCCATTCACCAATAATAATAATAACGTGTGATCTAAATCTTAAACTATTCTTATAAATGTATGCAAATGTTATGCTTGTAAAATTCCAAGTATTTCCATACAAACGTATTATTATTTTTTAAATATTTAATATTTTATTATATTTTTTAATTAGAGTATATTGGATAAGGTAAACTTTTTAATTAAATATTTGAGTTGAATATTTTTATTGTATTGAAATTTATTTTTTATAAAAAAATTAATATCTTATCAGTAAAAATTCTTATTAAAGTATTTAATAATTAAAATCAAAAAAATTGTCTCTATAATACAGTATTATTTTTTTTGGAAATAATATCCTGATAATTAATTCTAGTTTAGCAAATGAAAATTGAATTAATTTTTATAACACATTATATTGTATATTTTGAAATGAATGATAGAATAGAAAAATATTTTTTTAAGTATTTTATTTTTTAAACAAATAAATATAAGTTTTATAATTTTTATTATAATTCTATTTGATTCTTATCTTTGAACATCTTTATAAATTATTTATTTTAAAAAAAAACGATTTTTGTCTTTGAATATTTTTATAAATTAATTTATATACAGATCAATATACATAACGAAAATGGAGATAAAAAAATAATTAAATAATATATCGATATAACATGATTTATAATTGAAATCATTTAATGTTTCAACATTGAAAGTATATAATTTCAAAACGTGTTCAAAAATATATATGATGCATTCAGATAAATGCAACTACATATGTCGAGAAAATTAATAATACTTCGATACAATCTAGATTTGATATTAATAACTTTCTGTTTCTACATGAACAGAGTACGCATAAAAAATATCAGGAAAAAATGATTAAAAAGTGAAAATATCATTGTTATATAAAATAATCGTGACTGTATGCACCATCGAACGACTATATACATATTTTCTGTTACTTTGACAGCACTGTACAACATTGTTGTGTAGAAAATGATGGATTATTGGTGGTAAACGATGTCCCAATAACCGACAACAATAGATCTCGGTCTGATTAGAAACGACTGAGGAAAAATATTACGGACGTATCGTTTGTTTCGGTCGAACAATTTCTTGCATTGTACAAAAGCATATTCAAAATAGAAATATGCGATTTTACGTTTACAGAATGAAACAAGTCGGTCTTTTGACTAATGGATACAATTGTTGGAGTTTTTTGATCAATAATTTCAGGTACAAGTACCGGATAGATATTTCTTTCATTGAATGGAAAGCAATTATATTTATACTCTTCAGTATCTATAAATAAAATATAAAATAACATTGTGTTCTTATGGATGAACATTATATAATATAGTAAATTATATAAACAAAAAAATTGTTTGAAAATAGTCTTCGAACCGAAATTAGTCATAAAAAAATAAATAAATTACTGATTTTAACGCCTAATTAAAAAGATTATAAATAAAGTACTTAAAAGAATGAATACAAAAATTTTAATTTAAATAAATTTATAATGAAGAGTCAGATTAAAAAAAAACAGCTTGGTATTTTAGATTGGTGGTTGCATGTTGAAATAATAACCTTATGTTATAAAAACATATTGTACTAAAATTTAATAAATTTTTGTATAAATTCAATGGAAGAAAATTGGCAGGAAAAAGTTTAATGTTCAGAAAATGTTGTAGAATTTAAAATATTTTAGAATGATAAATATATTTTTTATAATAATTCTTAATATTTTTTATTAATGTTATTAAGGAGTAATTTTTGATTTTTGAACTTTTTTTTATTCCTGGTACTTTTTATATTTTGTTGTAATTAATTCACTTTTATATACGTAAATCGATTATCAAATTACTTATTACCTTTTTTAGGAAAATTCATTTTATGGTTAGGACATTCTTAGAACGTGACATTATAAAATGTATATTTATTTTCATTTAAAATCTTTTTAGTAGAATTGGAAAAAATATAAAATAATTAACTAAAAATTGATGAAGCTTTAATTGTGAATGAAATAAAATTTATTTCTATATTTTTAAACTATTATCCTAATTTTTTTTTAAAAAAAATAAAAAATAAATTGAGGAAGAAAAATAATACAAATTAATATCTTGTTCAATATTTTAATTCCTTGACACTTATTCCAATTTTATTATTATGTATGTAATAGTTATTTATGTATTTAATATTTATTATTCTTTTAAGAAAAATGCAACAAAAAAAAGTTTTGAATATTGAATTATTTATAAATTTGGAAAAACTATGTTCAAGAAAAATTTACTCAAAAATACCTTTCTTAAATAAATCAATATTGTAAATTATATTTTTAAAGATTTTTTAACAAGAGATTTTTTAAATAATTTACATTAATAATATTGAAAATATTATTTTAAGAAAATAAAAAAATAAACTATTAGATTTTTTATACAAATGAATCATATTTTATAATGTTTTGCTTTAAAGATGATGACGTGATATCTAAATTTGTATTAGAGAAAAAAATAAAACGTAATTATTAAATATTATAATATTTGTTGAGGATGATTTATGTAAAAGTGAATTAGACTATATCGAATTAATTATAAATGATTAGAACTTTAAAAATGATATAAAAATATTTAAGTATTATCTTTATTAAAAATCCAGAACTATTTAACCAATTAATTCTTTTATTAACAGTTTATAATCTTTTTAAACATATAAAAATGTTTATAAAAGAGTGCGCCAAGGTTATGATTGAAAAAAATATCAAAAGAAATATTTTAACAAATTATTTGAAAATATTAAAAACATACATACATAGAAAAATTAGTACTGAAGTTACTGAACCATTCAAAAACATTTCATAATTTATTTACAATTAAAATCTTATCTTTGTCGCAATTAAGATGTTGACAAATTGCGAAGGACCTTATAAATATTAAGTATTCTGTCACTATTCTATTTATAGATACATAATTACTTATATTTTTATGCGGCCACGATTGAAAAGCATCATACATTCATTACAGTATGGAAATGTTTACCGACATTTTTATTTGACAATCTATTGGTAGGTAAGACGTCAGCGGAAACGAGTTACAAGTTTTCCAATAGCGATGATTTGCTGAATCAGGACATATGATATACATTGTTCGTAGGCGTACGTATATTTACTTCTCAACGTTTGTTTGTGTAGAGATTTGTGTGATTTGTTCAAATATTTGTAAAATATTGGTATAAATGAATAGTTAATTCACGATATTGTATACGATTTATTTATATCGTGACTAAATCTATTTTCTTTCTGCATAACTACTTCATTATTCAAAACAAACAATATTTATATAACAAAGTATTTTTAAATAACTGTATATTTTCTTTGGAATTAAATACTTGAAAAATAGTTTTGTTGTTGTTGTTTTGGAACTGTGGCTGATTCACTTTAACACAAATGAATTTCTAACTCCAACACCACAATAGTTTTAAAGTATTCAATAATCACTTATTGTTCACTTTATTTATAAATATATCGACTGATAAATTTCGATGGCGACGCCATCATCGTCAGAACCTTTCTGTTAAAATCTAGATTTTAACAGAGAGGCTAATAAATTATCTAAAAATAGAATCTAATTCATACAAATAAATTTTAATTAAAATTTAGTATAACATAAACGAATACTTTTTTTGAAAGAAATATAATTATTTATAAAAGTATATATAAATCAATAAATATAAAATTAATTTTTTTAAAAAATATACATTAAATTCGTCAAGATATGTTTAAAGTCCATCTATATTTAAATTTCTTTTCCAAATAATTTCCCCAGCAACTAATATAAAAAAGGAACATTTTAAGAAATACATTTATCGTATCATTATTTTCAGTTCGAGGAACCTGATTCAAGAACGTCATTAAATTGTGTTTAATAAAATGTTCGAAAAATACGCAAACTTAATGAAAGTATTAGCGGAATGCTATAAAAATCTTGTCTAGACGAAATTGAAGAGATTCTTTCGAAGAAACAATTAACATTCTCGTTTAAAGGATTTTTGGTTTGTATTTATTTGTCTTAATTATAAAATACGAATGTTACGTAAAATATAAATGGTAATTCCATATAGAATTAATACAGGTGAATATTTTATATTTTTATTAAACGATTTTTGCTTAATGATGGTCCTATTTTTAATTAAATTCGTATTTTTATAAATTCGCATTTCATAAAAAAAATATTTTCATGAAATATTATATCCACCCATGATTGTTTCTACTTGATATATATATATATATATATATATATATATATATATATATATATCAATATATATATATATATATATTAGCTCATGTATTATGAAATTTCGAATTTTTCAATTGGAAATCAAAGAGAAATCCGACATTTCATATTACACAACCTAATATTAATTTTTTTATATACAATTACATAAAACAATTCATGTGAATATTTTTTAGAACATAAATTTTATGACAGAGAATTCAGTATAGAAAAAGTGAAATAAGTAATAATAATTTTAATAACTTGTAAATGAAAAATTAATTTAAGTTTTAATTTGCTGTAGTAAAAAAACTAATTTTCAAATATTATAAATTTGATGATTATTTTATTTATTTCCTAAATACTTCATATTTTAAGATACATTTTTAGATAACAGAAAATTATCAAATAATAATAAACAATTATTTTAAGACGTTCAATCAATTCCTAATTTAATAAATAGTTCCACAGTGTAATTGTGATTTTGTTAGAATTTTCAAACAGTAACAATTGTATACAAACATTAGAAGACTGAAATAAAATCAATATTAAGCATTAAAATAACAACATGAACTTTGGAGATAAAAGCACATTTATGCGATAAAAACGTAAACAAGAATAAATCAGAGCTTTAACCGTAAACAAACAATTAAATTGGACAAAGAACTAAATAGAGACATTTAGATTAAATTCTTATCTGAATCAGGATGTCATGTTCGAAACTTTTAGTTACCTACGTGACTTGTAAATCCATTACATATTAAATAGTCTAAATATAGTTATTGTGTAATCACGGACATATAAAATTAGATTAAAACGTATACACTATAAATTTTTCAAAAGCTCGAAATAGGACCGTTTCATGGAAAATAGGTGAACTTAACGCTTATTCATAAATCTTTCAGGCTTTATTACATCTGGAATTTCTCATAAACATATAACTTACGAGCATGATTCAAAAGTAATATTTCATTTTTAGAAACAAATATATATGATAGATATATATATACAATGCTTAGAAAATATTGAACTATAAAACAGCTTTAAGTGAAAATTAAATCATTAAAAAATATAATTGTTTTATTCAATCCTTGTGCACTCGTAGTAATTTTTAACTCTTTTTAAATAAGATTTAAAAGTTCAGGATTATCATTTTTGATGTATTTTGTCATAATTAATTTTAGAGTTCTTATCATTTTCAAATAGCATATAAATACTAAAATCTGACAATATACAATAGATTTAATGTTTTATACGAAATAGAGAAATAAGCTCAAAAAGCTAAAAATATAAATGATAGATTTTTAAAT